>VDFB02018296.1:6773201-6849644 GCA_007258455.2 Sequoia sempervirens | reverse complement strand
TGGTTGGGAAAAAATGGGAGTTGGGGGCCCAAAACCCTAGTTTGATAGCTAAACAGGGTAAAAAAACCCTAATTTTCATGCTTAAATAGCCCTCAAGGAGTCACGTTCAATTCATTTCCACACTCAACCATTAGAAATTTATTTTTTTTGAGCTTTGACCTTCATGCGAGATGGAAAAAAGAGTGCTTCCCCAACACATGTTCGAGAGAGTGCGAGTCTACCAATGACTTCCAGGCATAGGACCACTGGTATGTGACCCTAACCGAACTTGTGTTTTCAATTTTTGTGTGCATTCATTAGGCTTAGGAAGTCAAACTAGTCCAATGGCACAATTTGGCACTACTGAAGAGGTAGAATTGACACCGCTCAGCCCTAAAGTGCATCACTATTGCAATTTGCAATGTTGCGTCACAATTATAGATTAGGGGTCAAACTCCAAAGGGCACTGCATATGCAAATGGTGTTGCTACAAGTCACTTAGTAGTTGAGGGTTTCCTAGTCAAATAGATGTGTGGTCAAACAACGATGTCGCAATAGAGTTTGATATTTGGGGCCTCTAGCAGTGCAGTTTGTAGCTTCCAAACAGCAACACATTTGCAAAAAGTGACACCTTTGCTAGGTTTTGATTGTGAAAACTTCAAATCAGATCTAGATTTTTATGAAACTTGTTGTTGTGGCTTTACTAGGTGCAGGAGGACAGAGAAACCATACATTCACATGAGCACCGATCCTTGATTCTTAGCAGATTGAATAGATTGCATGAGTTACTTCAGGAGCACCTTGGAGCTATTTGCCTATGGTGCATATCATACACACCTACTAGTAGGACACACATAGGCATGATGACCATGTTGGACGAGAGATGGGAGAGTGAGACATCCTCATTTCATCTTCCCATCAATGAGGCTATTGTCACATTGGAGGACATCTGGTGGATTCTTCGATTTCCCATCCATGGTGAGAGGGTGATTTATGATATGGCCACTAGCATGGATTTTTGTTATGAGATTATGGGATTGGATGAGATTGCCTTTATCGAGGGAAAAATTGAGCTTGATCATTACAAAGGTCAGGTATCCACCTTCTGATTGATTGTGGCAGCTATCATTTGGGACTTGTAGCTCTAAATCGGTAGGGCCCATACTTTATTCTAGGATGAGGGCTTGCTTGGGAGTAGATGCTCTTTAGAAGATGCTAATTTGCATGGGGACCAGTGAAGCTAGCCTCACTTTACCATGATTTGCGTGAGTTTGCATATTGCTATAGTAGAGCCATGAGCATTAGAGTTACAACTCTTCACATCTAGAACTAGGAGCACATTGTCGTGCTCTTCCCATGGGTTATAGTGGTTGATGTGGAGCCCAATGACCCAACAATGTGGAAATATAGGGGTGGTCTCATTTTTTCTCACATAGGATAGGCTGGCATCCCTTATTGGTGGAGGGTCATTGATGAGATGACCACATACACATGGAGGACCTTGCTAGAGATTCCCACATGATACGATGATGTACAACAACTTTTCTTTATGAGGTAGGTCAGGTTGATGCAAGGTAGAGAGCACACAATGATTGAGAAGTACCTGCTAGATTGGATAGCTAGGCAATTTGATGATGTTCAGTACAAGCCAGACGACTAGTATGGGGCCATTTTTTTTGCACCAGTAGGGAGACCACATGGGGTTGAATGATCTCACTAGAGGATGCAGTGGATTCATTCAGACAACTAGTAGCAAGGCCCTAGGATTATGATTAGGGGAAAGAAGACCTTGGTACTACAAAGGCTAATGTTGATTGGTTTCAACCTCCCATAAAATTGATAGTGATAGGGATAGTTTTATTGTGGTGGAGACCCTGAGGCCAAATAGTAGGGTGGGGGCAAGGGTGGGAGCGAGGGTGGGGGCAAGGAGAACAAGAATATGGAGATGAAGACGAAGACGAAGGAGGAGGAAGACCACCTCCCCACCAACCACACCAGCATGAGGATTAGAGGGGGCTTGGAGACCAATAGAGAGATTCTCCAAGAGATCAAACCCCACCATGGAGAGATCAGTAGCCACTACCACCACCTCTACCACCTCAGCCTGATCAAAGGGATTCATTGATATAGAAACTTTAGGCGCAGGTTGCGACATTGATGGCAGAGAGGGACTAGGCTCGACAACAGGTCTAGGCCCTTACAACATAGCATGATCAGGCGGTTTAGTAGAGACAGGCTACCGAGCTACTTTGGCACAGGAGGTGGGCCGACGTTAGTAGTTGGAGAGCATGGTGGCCACAACACAGGGTAGGACAATCCCAACATGGATGTAGTGAGACATAGCGAGAGAGGCTGATTAATACATAGTGTATTCTAGATAGGTAGTGCCTCCAATGGCTCAGGTACCAAACTTCTCACAGCAGACAAGACAGAGATAGGACTAACCTGAGAGACAACCGAGCGAGGGGAGTAGCCATCAAGGCTAGCTCACATTTTCTATCATCACTATTCCTTTTGAGATCCACAAGCTTCATTTTTTATATTCTCGTGGGCATTGCAAACATTTGATTGATACACACATATGATCCTAATTCTTGTACAATGACAACTATATTATTGATGATATATGATATGATCGATTCAATTTATGAGATGTGTCCTATTTTGTTTATGCATGATGGATGGTTGTATTTAATTTTCTATATGGAATGTGATAGCATGATGTGACTCTATTTTATGTGATGCAATGCAATGTATGATTCTATATTATGTGATGTAATGTATGCTTTTATGTGATGTGATGTAGTGAGATTTTTATGATAGATGTATTTCTTTTTCCAGTATCTTTTCTATGCACTTTTAAGATAATGATGTATGCACAATATGGATGCAAATAATATGCAAACTATTTTAAAATGCTTAGAGTAATAGATCTATATTATGCACCTAATGGATGATGATGTTATATGCTATGACCATGAGATGCATGAGAAGCTTTTTTTCTCTTTTCGTACCTCTTTATGTATGATGTGATGATGTGTGTATGGATGACATGATGTAAATGATATGATATGATGATTCCTATGTGATTATGCTAATGCATATGTGGATGATATAATAATGCTTATATGATAATGTTTTTATGTTTATGTAATGGATGCAAATGTATGGTTTATGAGATGCTTAGAATAACCAATCTATATTATGCAATGATGAAATGCAATGCATGTGATATGATCAATGGTTCCTATATGGTATGATATGATATGGGTATGTGCAAGATCATGATAGGCCAAAAAGTGGCAATATGATGGGTATGTGGCTGACGACTATTTTTTACCCAAAATTGCTGAAACGAAAAAGATTTTAAATGATATTCTCAGCTTTCCACCGATATAAATTATGCTTTAATTTGAATTTAATAAGTAATTATTATTCATTTTCTATTCAAATTATGGCTAAAGCCTTGATTGATAGACTAATTGAAAAACATCTATAGCTTTCAAACGGTATGACATTTTTTGACTCCAAAATATGTGTCACATTCTATGCTTCACATAATACAGGATTAGAAAAAGAAAAATTGAATTTCATGAAGTTTTGACCAAGGTAAGGTGGTTAGACATATGAGTTTTTATATTTTTTAAAAAGTTGTAATAAAAAATTCATAATTAATTATTTTCTAGGAAAAAAATTACAAAAAAATATGCATCACATCAAACCATTAGTCCTCTACTTATATCTAAAATATTATAAATAAATATTATCATTTTATTATGGTTAGGGTGGTCAGACAGATACCTACTTCTTATTTTTTCCTTGAAATTTAAGTACCACTGCATTGAAATTTCAAATTTTCACCAAATAGATTTTTTATTTTTTTAAACAAACCAAGTAGTTTAGAAACTAAATTCAATTTTCTATAGATTCTATTCTTACATATTTTTGAAATAATATAGATAAATTATTCAAATTTTTATGTCAAGTTTCCTAACTCTGATTTTTCTAATTTTTTTGCCTCATAAGGGCCTATTTTTTCTATGATGATCCTACACATACCCATATGCAGGATGGATGTATTGGAATTTTTTTTGATTAACTGTCATGGTATCATGTTAGCATAGAGAGAAGAAAGAAGAAATAAGATCCAACAACTTGACTTTATTAGAGATGATAAGAATGATAATGATTTTCTTGTCAAGAATTGAGACTTTAAAAAGGATATTTACCTTATATTTGATAATAGACATAGGCATGATGCATCAAGGTATAAAGAACCAAGATGGGGTTGCAGCTAATGTGATGGAATTTGACTCGACAATCAAATAGGAGTACTCGCGTTCAAACCTGACATACGAAACCTCGTTTAGGAAACAATTTAGATATTCCAAACATCTCATACCAAAACATAGAAAGTAAAGGCTTCCTATGTGGTCAACACGACATCTAAAACACCCTCCCTAGGTATGTGCATGATCATGATGAGCCAAAAAGTTGCAATATGATGGGTATGTGTAGGGTATGTGGCTAACAACTTTTTTTTTACCCAAAATTGATGAAACAAAACAAGGTTTTTAAAGGAGATTCTCAACTTTCTAACAATATAAATTATGCTTTACTTTGAATTTAATAAATAATTATTATTCATTTTCTATTTGAATTACAACTAAAGTCTTGATTGATAGGCTGATTGAAAAAAATCTATAGCTTTAAAATGGTATCATATTTTTTGAATCTGAAACATGTGTCACATTCTATGCTTCAGATATTAGAAGATTAAGAAAAAAATAATTGAATTTCATGAAGTTTTGGCCAAGTTAAGGTGGTCTGACAAACAAGTTTTAATATTTTTTTAAAGTTATAATAAGAAAATCATAATTAATTATTTACTTGGAAAAAAATTACAAAAAAAATGCATCACATCGGGACATGAATCCTCTATTTATATCTAAAATATTATAAAAAAGTATTATCATTTTACTATGGTTAGGGTGGTCTGACAGACACCTACTTATTTTTGCCCTGAAATTTAAGTACTACTACATTGAAATTTGAATTTTTTTCCAAATAGATTATTTTTTAAATAAACCTAGTAGTTTAGAAACTATATTCAATTTTCTACAAATTATATTCTTACATTTTTTTGAAATAATATAGATAACTTATTCAAATTTTTACTTTAAGTTGCCTAACTCTGATTTTTGAAAATTTCACCACTTAAGGTCCTATTTTTTCCATGATGATCCTGCACATACCCCCCTAGAAACCAACCAAAGTAGGTATGACCAAGGTTATATTACAAAAATATCCAACAAGCATAGTAGATAAAAAGATAATGATTGGTGCCCCATTCCTTTCTCTCTAAAGGAATTTTGTTTGGAAATCATCGAGGGGTCATCAAAATAAGTGTAACAAAATAAGCCAAAAGACAAAGATAAAGTAAACAACCAAGCTAATGTTCTTCATACCGCTAGCCAAGACTAAACTACGATGATGCTTGATGTTGATGTCTATTGTAGAAAGGATGCATTCTAGGACATGATGTTATCAGATGATTTAGGGATTGATTGTATGATGCCCTATTAGTATGAAGATTCAACCAACTTGTTTACTTACTGACCTCGACTTGAGACCTTGACGTTTTAGTTTTCACTTTTGACCTGCTAAACTTGTTTCCAACTATTTTACCAAAGGTTGGGGATGACAATGATTTATTATGAGTGAAATTTTATTGCAAGAGAAAGTGAGATGGTATGGATGATTTTTTTTTTCAAATTTTGGATGTTTTTGATGTTTTGAAATGTTTTCAGGTTGTTTTTGGTATTTTCAAGATGTTTTACAAATGTTTTGATTTTTGAATTTTTTGATGTTTGTGGTTTTCTAAGATTTTGACCAAGAGACTAACCTAAACATCTATCGTAGGGGTCTTAGGGACTGATCAAAGATTATCCTTTCCTATGTTGTACACACAAAGACCATATAGTTCAACTGACACAAACTTGATTATTGATCAGATATGAACAAGTGGATTGTCAGTTTATTATGACAGACTCCTAGAGGACTAACCTAAGTGTCTTGGGGGATGATCCAAGATCAGCCTTTCCTACGTTCAAAGTTTAGAGACCTGTAGTTTGACAAGATGACTTTGTTTTTTGACTTTTTTATTGACTTTTTGACCTATTTTTGGGTTTTGATATGTTTTGAATGTTTTTTAGTTTTTTTATTTTATGAATGTTTTTTGGATGTTTTAATTTTGGGAAGACTCTCAAAATATTTATGAATTTGATCCAATGAGAACATGCCCCCAATGTGATGCGATAGACTACTCTAATATAGGCAGGACAAACTGACCTTGAGAATGGGCTGAGTAGTACTAGGAGGGATCATGACACAAACACATGACCAAGCTATGATGTGGATGCAAATGAGCGATGGATGGATGATGCAAAACAAGCCATGGAGGTCTTGGTCGATGGAAAGTGCTTATTTACACAAGGCATTTATTTGCCAAGTTTTCACCAAGGTACTTGGCCAAAGTGCCACCGAAGTGGTTTTTGCTAGAGGATGATTTTTCTCTTTACTGTTTTGAATCTTTTTTCTAATTTTTTAGATTTTTATATCTTTTTTTTAAATTTTTATTTCTTTTTTACACCTTGAAATATTAGGCATAAATTGTTTGAGATGGGAGTTATTCATGGGTTCCTGCAAAGGTTCTCCTTCTAGTGTTGATAGTTGATATGCACCTGACTTATAGCTTGCTATGATGATGAAGGGTCCCAACCAATTAGGTTCAAAATTTCCCTTGCTATCTAGATTTAGGAAATTATTTTGATTCTCCTTCAGCACCAGTTCTTCGAATTGAAAGGTCCAACTCCTGATCTTCTTGTTGTAACTCAACTTGAGATAGTTTTGGTATACTTGCAAATGGTTTAAGGAATCCATATGACAATCATCCAATAATTCCAGCTCATGTATTCTTGACACCCTATATTCTTCATCTATAATAATATTTTGCAATAATATTCTCAAGGATGGGAGCTCAATCTGAATAGGGAGGATGTCTTCTAATTCATAGACCAGGGAGAATGGGGTTGCTCCTAATGGTGTATAGATGCTTGTTCGGTAGGACCATAAGGAAAGATTCAATTGGAGGTTCCAATCATGACCAACATCATTGACCATTTTCTTGAGGATTTTTAAGATGTTCTTATTTTTAGCCTCAACTTGGCCATTTCCTTGGGGATAGTATGGGTTGGAAAAGAGATATTGGATATTAAACTTGTGGCATAGGTCACAAACATCCTATTTTTTGAAAGGTGTCCCATTATCTGAGATAATGGCTTGAGGGACACCGTAGCAAAAAAATAGATAGTGCAGGATGAACTTGGATATTTTCTTTCCTATAATATAGGTGATGATGAACTTATGTCCATTGGATGAGGTGCGGGTAATTTTTCCAACAAGATTAAGCCCCCTTATGAAAAGGGCCAACGTGTAACAATTGGGTGGAGCTCTTGAGTTGGTGCATGGATGAGATCCCCATGCTGCTGACACTGCAAACACCTTTTGACATAATCGTGAGCTTCCATTTCCTTCATAGGCCAACAATACCCAGTCCTCAGCAGTTTCTTAGCCAAGGTCATATCACTCGAATGTGAACCAAAAATGTCATTATGTACCTTAGTTAAAGTGTTCAAAGCTTCCTCAACATTTAGGCATCATAAAAGGGTTCCTTCAATGCTTCTACGGTATAGGGTATCTCCTAGGATGAAAAAATAGGATGACTTCTTGAAAAAGTCTCTTTTAAGATTCAAAGTTATATCTGTGGGGAGGACTCCTATTCTTAAGTAGGTGTATATATCATGATACTAGGGATCACTGAGACCAATGATTTCATGCAAAAATTTGGACTCTAATACCTTGAATGCTGGTACAAGAAGCTACTCTACAAAGAATTCTTGCTTTGGGATGTGCATAGGATATCCAATAGCGACCTAATTGTAACCATTGCATCCATTGCTCTGTTATTTGGTCTTGGTAGTTGCTCAAATGCAATATCAATGAAGAAATCCTTCAGAATTTCCACCAATTTCTTGTATGGAGTCAACTTTTTGTCCTCTATTTGATACTCATCATTTACCTAGTTGATTACGAGTTGTGAGTCTCCATAGACTTTGAGTTCCATAATCTGCAACTGCACTACAATTCTCAACCCTATGACAAGAGCTTCATATTTTGTGATGTTATTTGTGCACAAAAATGATAGCTTATATGATTTAGGTATGCAATCCCCTTCTAAGGTGATGAAAAATATTCCCACTTCTGACCCATGTTGTGTTTATGATCCATCAAATTAAGTTTTCTAGTGATCCACTATATTTAGGTTAAAGATGGATTCATCAAGGAATTGTGATACAAGTGGATTCTCTGAGTATATCTGTGCCTCTGCCAATTGATCTGCAATTTCTTGTTCTTTAATGGTCTTGCATTTCACATACTCAATGTCATGATTAGTTAGAATCATAACCCATTTAGTCATTCACCCTGTGAGCATTGCTTTAGATAACAAATACTTGAGAGGGTCTATCTTTCCAATAAGTTTTATCTGATGTGCTAGCATGTAATGTGTAATTTTTTGTGCTCTAAACATGACTATTAAGCAAGCCTTCTCAATGGATGTGTAATTTAGTTCATGCCCCACCATGGTTCTACTGATATATTAGATAGATCTCTTTCCCATTTTCATCATGTTGTGCTAGGAGAGCACCAAGGGCTCGTACTATTGTTGATATGTACATGATAAAGGGTTTTCATAGAATTGGTGGCATGAGAACTGGTGATGTGAGTAAGTACTCCTTGATCTTGTTGAAATCCTGATCGCATTTCTTGTCTCATTTGTATGCCACCCCCTTGTGGAGTAGATGAGAATATTGGATAGCCTTGTCTACTAGTTGTGTTATGAATCGACGAATGGACTGGAGTCTTCCTTTTAATCCCCTTAGCTGCTTGACTATCTTTGGTGCCTCCATTTCAAGGATTGCTTTGACTTTGATGTAGTCTACCTTAATTTCTCTCATGGATACAATGTACCCTAGGAGCTTTCCTGACTGTACCCCGAAGAAACACTTCTTTGGATTTAGTCATACCTTGTACTTTTCTAGCATGTTGAAGATGGAGCTCAATGTCGTTATGTGATCTTGATGTTTCTTTGACTTAGCCAATATATCATCCACATAATCTTTAATATTTTTGTGGATCATATCATGAAATATTAGTTTCATGGACCTTTGATAAGTAGCTACTGCATTCTTCAACCCGGATGACATCATATTCCAGCAATATGTCCCCCATGGACAAGTGAAAGACATTTTCTATTAGTCATCCTTTGTTATCATGATCTAGATGTAACCTGAGAATCCATCCATTAATGATAGTGTATCATGTTATGTCATCATATCTATAATCATGCCAATGTTTGGAAGATGGAAATCTGTAAGAACCCCAACTGGTTCAATCATTGAACTCACTATCAGTTGCAACTGTGCTTGATTGTTTGTAATTTTTTTGTTTTTTGTTTTTTTGTATATTCTAATTTTTTGTCCTGGGTCTCTTGCAATAAGTCTCTAGCACTAGGCACTCTACTGTCACTCAGTAGAAAATCAAGAAAACTAGGTGCCTCATACCCATACAACGCCATGAATGGGGACATCTGAATGGTCATGTGGTAAGTGGTATTGTAACAAAACTCACATAAGTATATCCACTTAACCCACACCTTTTGTTTCCTTGCTATGTAATTCCTGAGGTAGCCTTCCACCATTTGTTCACTATCTCCATCTGACCATCGATCTGCTGGTGGTAACTGGTGCTCGGTGTAAGCTCAGTCCCACAAATTTTGAACACCTCTTGCCAGAAGTGACTCAGGAACCAACTATCCCTATCACTAACTATGCTCCGAGGCAACCCATGTAATTTGAAAACCTCACAGAAAATAACCTTTGCTACCTACGTAGTTGTGTAAGTAGTGGTGATGGGAAAGAAGTGGGCATACTTCCTCAACCGATCCACAACTACATATATGAAATCACATCCTTGGGCTTTAGGCAAGCCTATAATAAAATCCATCAATAGGCATTCCCACTTCCTATTAGGAATCGAAAGTGGTTGCAACAACCCTGTTGGATATGTGTTCTCCTGCTTGTTCTACTGACAAATAGGGCACTCTCGCACATACTGAAGAACATCTTCCTTAAGACCCTTCCATGTAAATCTCTCCTGAACCTGTTTGTATGTCTTAAAGTACCTGGGATGCCCTGTTGTAGG
Source organism: Sequoia sempervirens (assembly GCA_007258455.2). NCBI lineage: Eukaryota > Viridiplantae > Streptophyta > Pinopsida > Cupressales > Cupressaceae > Sequoia > Sequoia sempervirens. The sequence goes on along the minus strand of VDFB02018296.1, from coordinate 6,839,342 downwards.
TACATCATGGAAAGCTCACATAATGGTGTTCTTCATCTCTAACCCTGGGACCAAGAAAATCATGTTCTTGTAAATGATTAACTCATTTACCAGTGTGTACCTTGTGTCCACAATAGATCCCTCAACAATACCAGGTGCCCATGTATCCTTGGAATACGCTGCCGCAATCAGGTGCCTCCAATCCTCTGCAATCTATACCATAGAACTCAGATGAGGCCAGCGTGAAAGAGTGTTAGCAACAACATTCTGTGAACCTTTGACATAGGTGATGTCAAAGTCATATGCCTGTAACTTACTCACCCACTTTTGCTGATGGTCATTCAAATCTTGTTGTCCTAGGAAATGCCTCAAGCTATTATGATTAGTTTTAATACAAAACTTACTACCCACTAAATATTTCCTTAATTTGGCCAAGGCATGCATTATGGCCAACATTTCCTTATTATATATATTGTAAACCCTCTTTGGTCCTCTGAGCTTCCTTCTCTCATAAACAATTGGGTGCTTGTCTTGCATAATCACCACTCCAATGCCCTCACTAGAAGCATCACACTGAAGCTCAAAGGGCTTCGGAAAATCTGGTAGTGCCAACACTAGACATGCAGTCATAAGGTCCTTGAACCTCACAAAACACTCATGTGCCTCAGGATTCCAAATGAATGCACCATTTTTCAAAAAATCCATCATAGGTACTACATGGCATGAATATCCACTGAAAAATTTGTGATAGAAACCACATAACCCAAGGAATTCTCACAGTTGTGTAAGGTTTGCAGGAGTAGGCCAATCTATGACAGCATAGATCTTCTCAGGATCCATCCCCACTCCCTCTACCTTGATAATATGGTCTAAGTATAACAACTAAGTCATCCCCAAATCACACTTGGATTCCTTGGCATACAAGGACTCCCTATCCAAAATGTTGAGTACTGTATCCAAATGAGCCAAGTGCTCCTGCCATGTTCTGTTGTAGACCAATATATCATCGAAGAAGACAAGTACATATCTCCTCAACTATGAGTGGAGGACCCTATTCATGGTGGATTGGAATGTCACTGGATCATTTGTTAGCCCAAATGGCATAACCACAAACTCAAAATGTCCACAATTACAGCGAAATGTGGTCTTCTCAACATCTTGCTCATGAACTCTAATTTGATGATATCCTGATCTCAAGTCTATTTTTGAGAAGTAACAGGCACCATAGAGCTCATCAATAAGCTCATCTATATGGGGTATGGGATATCTATTCTTAATAGTCCTCTTATTTAGGACCCTATAATCTATGCACATATGAAGAGTACCATCTTTCTTCTTCACTAGAACAATTGAAGAAGCAAATGGTGACTTACTCGGCTGAATGTGACCCATAGAAAGCAGCTCCTTGATATTCTTCTCTATCTCATCCTTAATCCACTTTGGGTGCTGGTAAGGACTAATCATGATGGGCTTTGCACCCTCCTCAAGCTCTATGACGTTCTCAATACCCCTGTCTGGAGGTCTCCCTAGTGGAATGTCACTAAAAACCTTCCCATGCTTCATTCTCAACTGTTGAATGTCAGGATGATACAATGTCTTATGTTGTCCCTCTTGTGTAGACATCAAAGTACACTCAGTGGCCCACTCAACCATGTCATGACGCATAAGTCTCTCCATCCATCAGAAGGAAATAGTTCTAGTGTTATTGTCTCAGATGGCCTTCAGTATATGAGTCTTCCCATCCACCTTGAACCGAATTTCCATGTATTTAAGGAAAAGTATAACTTCCTCAAAAGAATGAAGCCACTTCATGCCCAAGACTATATCAATATCGTCCATATTTACCACATAATAATCAGCCTTGAATTCATAATTATTCAAGCACAAAGGAAGATCCTTAATCATACTGTCACACTTGAGAGTGTAACCATCAGCCACCTTAACTCAAATTCCCTCAAACTCCTTGGTTATGAGCCCACGCCTCTCCATAAATCTAGCATCAATAAAATTATGGGTGGCACCTGTGTCCAAAAGGGTGATAACCTTTTGAGCAGCCAAAACTCCACAAAGTCTGAAAGATCCCTCCTATTGTATGCTAGAAAACTGTGCCTCCTGGAGCTGGAGCTCTAACTCTGCCTCCACCTTAGGCTCTAAAGCCTCTGAATCTGACTCCTCGGAACTCTCATGCTGTTGAGAATTTTCAGATTCTAAATCCTCATAATAAGCCCACATAACCGTATTGGCCTTACCCTTAGGCCGCAAAGGAAATCATGGTTAGCATCATAGGGACCCTTGCAGTAGAAGCAAAGATTCTTCCGACACAAATCATTAAGAGTCTCATGATTCAAGGGTACTGCTGATTTTCCCTTTGAATAACTCTTAAAATCAGATTTCTCTCTATTTTTATTGAATCCCTTGTTGTCCTTAAATGAATAAGTACTCCTAGAATTGAACTTGCTAGATGGAGCTGCAAGTTCTATGTTGCATGCCTTCTTCATCGCTTTCTGTAGTGAAAGAGGATCAAATTATTTGATCCAACCTCTCAATGGCTCCAACAATCCCTCCACGAAGAGCACAACTAGACACCTCTCTGATATGTTGGGAACCATCACAAATAACCGCTGGAAGTATCCTATGTAGGCCTCTAAGCTACCAACCTATCTCAACTAGGCCAAATCTCTGAAGTAAGTCTCAGGATCCTTCTTGTCGAACCATCCCACCAATCTATCCATGAACTCCTGGTAAGTGGTGATACGGTCATGTTGAAGTGTCACCATCCCATGATGCCACCAGTCATAAGCTACACCCTCAAGATAAAAAGTAGCATATCTAATAGATTCCTCCTCAGCCATGGGATGCAATGTAGGGAAGGTATCCAACTTACTGATCCAAGCCTATGTTGTAACTTTACCACTATCGTCAAACATAGATAAAGTGAGATTGTTCATGGCGTGCTTCAGGTCACTATTATGATGTCTAGGCCTCTTATCATGGATCTTCTTGTAATGCTCTCTCTTTTGTGTGAGAAACTTGTCAAAAGTAAGTCTCTCTCTGACCTTTAGGTTCAATAATTCCCACTCATCATTTTTTTCCATAAGAGTATCAGCGAACACTCCCTTAGGCTCCTATCTCACAAAAGTAGGGTGGCTAGGCCTATCTACTATCCATGAAATAGTCTTGGGTATCCTCTGTGAGCCTGCATCACTCTTGTCCTCATCACAATGTGGTGACGGTCTCCTAGGTGTACCCATCCTCTATATAATCATGGTCAACTATTGTAATACATTAGCTACCTGTTGCTAACCTATTCGTAAATCTCTAAGAGTCTATCTAACTTTTGCATCTTCCTCCCAAGGATCTCAAGGAATCTCTATTCTGTCATCCATGCATGTATCCTATATAGATGATCCAGAAGAAGAACTAGACTGAACACCTATCAAACCTATAGCTGTCTCACTTGCCAGAATAAGTGGTGGCTGCCAAGTTTTCTTGTTTTCCTTATGATAATATCTCTTTTCTCTATCACTCTGGTGCATGAACAAAACGGTTTTCAAACCCCACAAGGATGGTAGGAAACTGCTCTGATACCACTGTAGGAACCCCAACTGGTTCAATCACTGAACTCACTAGCAGCTGCAACTGTGCTTGATTGTTTGTAATTTTTTTTTTTGTTTTTTGTATTTTCTGATTTTTTGTGCTTTGAGGGTTTTGACATAAAAAGAAAACTACTTCTAATAAACTAATTATAAGGAAGAGATATTGCAATGATAGACAACTATATTGAATGCAAACAAATACTCATTCTTACAATGGAAAAACTATAACTTTTATTTGAATGCTTATACAAAAACAACTGTAACTAATAGGAAACCTAATATAAATTCCCAAACTGCTGATCGAAGTACTTTAGCTCACTGTTCATGGGTATTGTAGCACACTGTTCATGCACTGTTCATGGGTGTTGTTCACGTACTGTTCACACACTCTTCATGGGTATTGTAGCAACAAATAAACCTTTGAAAATAATCCCTTGCAATCTGAAAATAATCTGAAACTCTAGTCTCTTAAATCTGATCCAAACTTCACCAAATTCATCCAATTGAAATCCAAATAGAGCCTCTAATTGAGACCCTCCAAAATCACCAAGTTCACTGGTTATTTCACCAGCTCAGATGGTTGCTCACAAAAGAACTATGTTCTCCAATGGCTGCTACAGGTAGAAACCCTCGTTCTCCAAGCAAGTTTAAACTCATCAAAAAATGTTCTCCTAATGCAATAATAATGAGTTTTCTTCAAAATAAAACCTTATATCTCCTCAAGCAAGTCAACTTCCTTCAAAAGCATCATTTAAATAAACTTTGAGTTTCACTTTTAATTTTCCAATAGTTTGGGCACCCATTTAATTATAATAATTAATTGAAATTTTGCCCCTTCTTCATGATGGTCGACCCCTTCATTAAGTCACTTAAGTTATAACATAAATTTACATTATAACTTTATAATATAAGCTTCAATTAAATTAATATTTATTTTGGCAAATAAATATTAATATCTCCCTCAATATAAGTCCAAATGGCAAGCCGTCTGAAGCTAGATGATAAGTGACTGAATCTGCATATGACTAGACCATACTGCTAAAAATAGCAGGGGTGCTCCACTAAGTGTATCTACTTACTAAAAATAGTAAGTCAAGAAAATGGCATCCAAAAGACCCTGAATGAAAGCCAAACTGAATAATTCTGACAACTGAAGCCAAGCCATGCCTCAACAAGACCCTATATCCTCCATATTAGCCTATGAGGGCCACATAATAGGCTAATATCAAGTACTCAGAGATGTCAACTGGAAGGGGACATTACAATATCATCCTTGGGACATGATTTATTTAGGTATCTAAATTCCATGTAAATGCAAATGCCCTCAATGGGCTTCGAAATAGGTACAATATTTGAGACCCACTCTAGATAATCAATTGACCATATAAATCCTGCATCTAGGAACTTTTGTAAATCCATCTTGAACAATAATGCTATCTAGGGATGCATCTTCCTTAGGTTTTGTCTCACCAGATTTCCCTCAGAATTATACCACTAGGTGGTGAACCATAACTTTTGGATCAAGACCCATCATGTTTGCATAGGTCCATGCAAATTTTATCTTTCTTTATTTTAGGAATGTAGCTAGAATCTCTTGTTCTTTTGTTAGAAGTGATTCTACATAGAAGGTGATATGCAATGTTTCCTCTATTCCTAGGTTGATTGGATTGTACCTCTCTACTAATACTATCGACTTCTCCTGATGAATAGCACTGAGGGGAAGATTGAATCCTTCATCCTTCGGTGCCTTAGAGGTTTTCATCCTTGGATGCATTCTTTATTTTTACTATTTTCAAGTTTGAGAGTGCCACAATGTGGTTTTTACTCAAAGACAGATATTATTCATAAATCTTTACTTTTGTGACTGAAGGATTCAATCATTTCCCCATAATAGGCATGTCAAACCCAACTTTGTGATCTTCATATGATATTGTAGCTCGCAATCCCATGAATTTCAAGAGCACCTCATTGTTTTCAATTGTATCCAAAATTAGTGGTCCTTTTTGGTCATAATCGATGAGTTGGGGATAGACTAAGATTATTTCATGGGCTTGATTGGTTGACTCAAAAAATAGGGTAATAATAATGAGAAGGGAGGAGTCCTCGAAAATCATGGGTAAGTCAGTTATAGGATCCTCATCACTACTACACAAATCAATTATGTCAAAGGTAAATTTATCTATGACTCAACCTATGGATACTGGTAATTGAAGGGTGGATGCAAATAGCTGAGGGGGTTTTTGACCTTCTTAACCAAGGCACCTTTTCCAGACTATTATAGACTTACATAATCCTCTTTTGGAAAAACAACCTAGACCCATTCCATAGCGTGTTGGACGACTAGTCGAAGCTTGATCTGTTGTATTTTTCTTTTTTCTTTCATTGATGGTGTATGTTGGCGATTTGGTTATAGCTTCATGTATCATCTGCAAGTGTGTTCCTTTATGCCTATGTTGGTCTATCATAGGATCTTAATCCTGGGGGCTTGGTCACCCTCTTGATTATTGTAATCATATCTTACTAAAATTTGTGCATTTTAACCCCTCTTGATTGTGTGGTTGGCTACTTTAGTGTGAGTTTGAAGCAAGTCCATCCTCTCACTAAAGTGAGGGCTAAATGTAGTGTAGGAAAATATATACCCTTACATTTTCACACTTGTTTGGGCTTGCCTTGCTTTTTTTATCCTTATTTATGTCTTAATTGGTCCTATTTTGCATCCAAAAGCCTAATAAATTGTATCTTTTTATGGCTAATCCTGATAAACTTCAAAGGGGAAATGATAATTTAATGATTTTGGCTATGTGTCTCTAATTTTTCAACTAGGACTAAGACACCGCCTAGGGCATCTTTTTCCTCCAAAGGTCTTGGGATCCTATTTTTAAAGGAAACTTAAATAGACCCCTTCTTGGAGTAGTGCCCCAAGTTTCATGCCTCAGGACTAAGACGCCAGCTAGGGTGTCTTAGTCCCCCTTAGGTTATTTTCAATATTTAATTTCAAATCTTGGCAAGATTTAGCCTCCTTTATTTAATGAATTCATATGTTGGCTTGGTGTGGTGCAATTTTAGGATATTAAGCATGGATCAGTATGAATTCAAGGTTCTTTCTTTCATTTTTCATATAATACTTTTGTGAGAGAATTCCTAATAGCATAATTGAGTTCACAAGAGCATTCAACAGTAGTTCATCAATAATTTGGATCCATCATCAAGATTCAAGCATTATATCAAGGATATTCTTGCATCATTAATGTTTTTGGAGCTAAAATTTGTGATGTAGGGTTTTGATTCAAGAAATCATTTCACGTCAAGATCTATCAAGCACTACTTCAAGTCATTATCTACATTCATGGTACCCATTTCATATAAGTTTGTATATTTCATAACAAGGGTTTGGTGAGTTGTAACATATCATTTTGTTCATTCATCATTTCCCTTTATTATTCTATTTCATTCCAAGGTTTAATTACCAACAAGGGGTTTGACTAAGGAAAACTCCCATTTAATAACAATTAACAAGTTTTTCTCTCTTGCATGTTTGTGTCTGTAGGTTTAGGTTGAAGACTTGAAGATCATTTCAAGTGGAAATTTTCATTACAAAGTTATCATCTTCATGGAAACTCCCCTACAGCCTAGATTTGGAAGTTTCACAACCTAATATTGAAGAAGAAGGAAGTGTAGATATTGAGCCTCAAGATCACATTAAGAGATTTTAGAGATTCAAGATGGGAATAAGTTGGAAACAAGGGCATCTTAGTCTCCCAAGGGTATTTACAGAGATTCTTTTATATTTTTTTCTACTATCCGAAGATTCCACACCTGCCCCAAAAAAAAATAGTGGGACTAAGACAACAATAAGGGTGTCTTAGTCCTCCCTAGCATATTTTGGTAGCATTTTTGCGTTTCCAAAATCCTTATTACATTTATAGACTTGTTAGGTACACATACCCTAACTTGCTATTGCTCAATTTCATCATTTGCACTCATTATTTGACTTGCATTGCTAGGTTTTGTGAGTTGAATGTTAAGTTGTCTTTTCCCAAGCTTTTTCTTGGTGGTGAACCCATCAAAGCTTAAATAACTCCCTCCTAGGTCTTCCTTGTTGAGAATTGACTCACCTTTTGTGTTGATAGTCAATCCAATTTGGGATCCTGGGGCATATTTGAGTGAAAATAGGAGAAGAGTGGTGTTCTATGACCTAGGTTATAAATCACCATTTTCCCCTAATGTTCAACTTGTAAGAAAAGGATAGAATAAGCCTAAATGTAAATTTTAAAATTTGAGATTTAAAAGTGCAAGAGTCGATCTTGTGCAATGAAATCAAATTAGGTTAATTTTATACTATGCTTGTGAGTTAACATTATGAGTAGGTAAATGATGTTTCTTTCAATGTACACAATTGGGTTTAGTCAAGGCTTATGTGATTTACAAACTCTTGTAACTCATAAATAAGACAATTTAATACTCCTCAAATTATAAAATGGCTAATACATGTAATGAATATAAAGAGAAAGGTATAGGTGTTAGCTATGTTCTTTTCACCCTTATATTTCATTCACTTAGACTTCAATGTCATATTTAATTATTATTCATGGTAAACAAGTAGCTAGCATGAAAGAAGATTATTTCAAACACATAGAAAATGAAACATGAAAATGGATATATCTTTGTTAAGAAAGGTGTTTCAATATTACATTCTAATGTTAAGAGCACAAAAATTATAAATATTAGAAAAAAATAGAAATTCAATTTCTAAGCTATAGAGATTGTTTGTCTTTAAAATGTTAGATTGGGGTGATAAATAATTCCTTACCTATGGGAATGTAGATATCAAAGAGATAGTAAAATTAAAAAAGGGGTTCAACTAGCTTCCTAGATCAAAGTTTATGGCCTCTTAAAGTTGGGACTCCCACATCAAAAATATAATATCTATGATGCATAAGAGAGTTGTAAGAGGGAGTTACACTTGTTTGGAAACTTATGATGTATGTTACATCATGTCATAAGGAATCTTCAAATAGAGATAATGAAGAAAAATTGGAGTGGCCACATTGGTGAGTGGATTGTGACAAGCTTGTGGAAAGTGGATAGAATATGTTATTTTTAGCTTGTGGACTCATCTTGGGGTTTAGGTGTTGGGATTTTAACTAGAAATTAGGATGCCACATTTTTGGAAATTTTAGCCCATGCCTTCCTAACTACTATTTGATGGTTTCATGTATTCATTCTCCTGTTTATTGGGTGCTCAAAGATGAAGGTTTCTTAATGAATTTTTGTAGGTACTAGATTATGTTGCTATAGTTTCTATATATCTCTTGTTGGCTATACTCCTATAAAGGCTTATAGTTGTTAGGAAAGAAGGTGTTGTACACCTTTCATAAGAAAACATATTTTAATTATGCAAAAATATATTTATTTGTGCTCAATTATAAAGTTTTATTGTAATAAAGGTTATATTTTTTATGTGTGGGTTGTACATTCATAAATCTTAGTACCATAAGAAAATAAGGGCGTTAATTATTTTGTGCTCTAATGGCTTTGAGAGACTTTGTTTAGCTAATACTACTTAGTTGTTTTGTATGTATTTGAATCTATATAAGAAAGCACATATTTATTTATTGAGGTTGGTTGTCATTTGTATTGAACTCTCTTGTAGAGATCATATGTGAAGCATGACATGCGATCTATAGCTACAACGTTACTTATTATGCTTGAAAACATGAAGGTTTTGTTGAAGGAGCTTGTTGTTTAAATAAACATCATGGAAACTATAAATGTAATATAATGTTTCATTGCTAAATAAAACATTAAATGTGGATAGATTTTAAGGGTGGGTTTTTTAGGGAATATCTTCTATAATATTTTGATATGTCTTTGATTTTTAAATTATTATTATTATTATTTAAGCTTGTATGCATGCCTTTAGAAATATCATAAGTTTATGTAGAAAATAGTCTAATCAACTTGGAAATTTCTTAACAAGTTGTATGTAAGCTATGGTTCTAGCTAAAGGACTTGAGATCTCCCTAGTTTTTCTTAACCTTATTTGAGAAAATTTGGGGCAAAGCTAAAGCTGTGGTAATGTTGGAAATATTTTAGATATTTCAAGGTATAATATGTGTTGTGTAGGTTGTAAGAGTTATAGACTTATTGTTTAAGGTTCATATTGTGACTATTAACATAAATTTAATGTTTAAAAAATATTAGATAAAACATATTTTTATGAGTGTTCACTAAAGATTTTATGGAGGAAGTTGCAGAAACGACCTCCTAGAATAAAATGGACCCTGCTATTAGATTCAAGATGCTTAATACATGAAAATGATGTTAAATTTGACATGTTTAATTTTTGGGTAATTAGATTAAATACCTATAAATAACCAATCATTTCATCATTTGAAAACTAATTGAAAATAAAGAGCAAGAATTATTGTCAAGAGCATCAAGCAAGTCAAGAGCAATCAAGAGAAATTTTATTCCAACTCAATATCAAAGCATCATGTCAAGTTTTATGTGATTTTGTACATGTTTATATGTTATCATATTCTTTGTGAGATCTAAACCTTGTAGGTCTTAAAGAAAATCAATCCAACAACAATCAAGCCTTGAGGAGATGTGCATGAATTCAATCCTTCAAGGAAGCCATTTTTGAATGGTGAGTTACATTCCATGGTTGATTCATCATTCACTTATCATTTAGCCTTTATCCCTCAAAAGGATAAACTATCTTTCAATTGAATTTTCCATTGTGGAGGTGGAAACACCAACACATGGTTTGACTAAGACAAGACCCTCTATAGTACAACCTTTCCTCTCTCTTTGAATGTGTAGGTTTATGATCTAAAGAATATTGGGAAAATATTGAAGATTGATTATTCATTGTTGCATTATGTAGTTACAAAAATTGTACACCCTTGGAAATTTTACAATTTCACTTATTTTGGGAATAATTAATGATAAATTAGACTTGATATCACCTTGATCTAGTGTTGTGATGAGTTTCACACATCCACATTAGGTTTTGGACCCTTTTAAAACTAAATAAGCCTAACTTTTCCTTAACTCAGTGTTGTAAAGTGTCTTTATTCACACCTTTACATTAAATTTAGGAGGCGTGTAAATTAAGTGGATCTAATCTAGTGTTGTAATGTTTCCTACACATTCACATTGGATTTAGGGAACTTCTAAGATAAATAGACCTCATTTTTCCTTAATTTAATGTTGTAAAGTATATTTATTTACACTTTCACATGGAATTTTGAGCCCTCTTTCATTTATGACCTTAATATCATCATTAATAGGACCGTAATACCCTATATTGTGCATCCCAAGGAATATTTAAATCAAAATATTGACCATATCAATAAATAAACTTAATTTCTTGACACCCCAACACTTACTCTCTCCAAATTGGCCTTGTGGGACCCATACGCCACCTTGGGTGTATGGGTCCCACCCAGGTGGGACCCATATACCAAAAATGGCATATGGGAGGGACCCATATGCACCAAATGGTGTGTTAGTCCCATTTGACCTATTTTAAAGGTTTTGAGTGGGAAAATTGGGTTTTAAGTTCAAATTTTATGAATGTTAGCCTATGGGATCCAATTAATGGGATTTTACATGGATCACCTATATAAATGAGGTCTCAAATCATTATTTGACATAAGCATTCATGATATCAAGTCAAGCACTCAAAAGTTAGGAATTCCAAGACATTACAAGATCATCAAGAGCACATTCAAGATAATTTCTAAGGCATTCAAGGGCTGATTATTCATCAATTATTATAGCAATTCAAGATTCATCATCATATCAAGGATTATCAAGTAGCAAGCTTGTTATTGAGCTAGTGTTGTGATGTTGCATTCAAGATCCAAGGTCAAGCATTATTCTATACTTATCTCAAGATCTAGATCTACATCCTTCATGGCCATTTCATGTTAAATTGTTGATTTAAAAGAAATCATTCAAGGTATCATTGTCCATGTTTCATGTCCTATGTTTCATGTATCATGTTTCATGTCCTTGTTTCATTGTTTCATCATTTGGTTTAATTACCTTAAAGGGGTTTGACCAAGGGAAACCCCTATTCCCTAACAATCAACACTTTATCTCTCTCTCTCTATCTCTCTCTTTGTGTGATTGTAGATCTAGGTGCTTTGAAGACTTGATGATCCTTTGAAGATTAGGGTACAAGGTTGGAGAAAGTCATCACATTGTCACAAGGTTGTCATCTTCACAAAATGTCACCTATAGGTCCAAAATCAGCAGTTTTAAATCCAAAAATTAGGTCAAGGAGAAATAGCATAGATTCAAGAGTAGAATCAAACCTTAATTTTTTGAAAAAATAGAATAGGACTGATACACTAGAAGTGGCGTATGAGTCCCACTACATGAAATTTTCAATATTTTTTAGATCTAGAATCTATGCCAAAAACCAGCTTCAGGCTAGAATGCCTAATTTGGGACTGATACGCCAGAAGTGGTGCATGAGTCTTGTTGATGGGTGTTTTTGTACTTCTCAACAAAGACAACACACAAGTATGATATCTCTCTTGAAAGGTAATTTCTAAAACTAAGTTTTGAAATCACCCCAAGGTCTCTCGGGTGTTAGGTCATGACAATGTAAGAACAACTCAGTTGATTGATGTGATTTGTTGGTAATCACAAGAGGCCTTTATGGTTTACTAAGAATGAAGGAATTTGGGTCTAAAAATGGAGTTTCATAAAGTTTTTAAGTAATGAATAGTTGCTGCAAGTTCAAAACAACAAGTTGAAACTCATTTTTGTTCATGAGATTTGGATTTACAATGATGCTGAAACTTGTCTTAAGCTTCAAATTTAAAACAAATATCAAAAGGAAAAAGGGAATAGAAGTTTCCTAGACCTACAAATAATGATGAAAAGTAACAATGGAGGATGCTATAGTGGAAAATTTTCCTAAAACTAAGTTCCACATAACCAGGGATAGCCCACAGTCTCATGAAACTAGTGCAATCTTCAAAGTGTCATTATAGATTTTCAAACTGTTTGTTCACCTTTAAAGCATGAAAAAAAATTGAACTTAAGTGCATCAATATAAGTAATGCTCAGACTATCTTTACGTAACCATTTATCATCAACAAAAAGCTAAAAGTGTGAGCTTAAAATGCATCATACAGAGCAGCATACATCCACCATTAAAGCACAACATGAACTAATAACTGAAAGTAACTTAAACTTGAAACAACAATGCTAAAATTAAGTACTTGGAGATAGAATCATGCACACATGGAGAGAAATACATAAGAAACCATAAAAAAATACTTTTCTCATATATTTTTCTACATGTATTTACAACAACTCATCTCTCTTTGAAAATGAGAGGATACCCCTATTTATAATTTTTCAGAAGTGAAATGAATGGAAAAGATTTAATTACAATGGATGGATTAGATTCATTCTCACTTAGGGTTTCACCTACCCTCAATATATTACAATATAAAAATATACTTTTGTCTTTTTCACTATTTTTTCTCCCAGTCTATTTTTTCCTCTAGCTACTTCCAGCCTTCATAACTATTTCAACAAGTATTAATCATCAATGTAAGGCTTCCTAGCCTCGTTTTGAGTTGTGGCGTACTCTACAAAATTGTTGATCATGTCTTGTAGATTCTTATATTTCGTGAGCTTTCTCTTGAAGATTTGGAAGGTAATTCTTTTAAGTCCTTCCCTCATCTAGTCCTGGTGTCCAATGCATTTTGAATCTATCTTGATCATCTGTTTGGACTCTATAAAGGCTCTAGCAGAAAAATCCATAAAGTATGGCGACAATGTGTTGCCATCTCATTGTTCCACTCTCTTATGAATTTTTTGCTTAATCTTCTTTGCAAATCTAGTGAGGGAATTTCATAGCTTTTCATCATCTTCAAGTAATCATTGCACTCAACCTGATGAGCCATGATCCACTCATAATTTTCATCCAATTCCTATAATAATTTCTCTAGAACCTCCCTTCTAGAATAAAAATTCATTAGCCATGCATCAAGTAGCCAATGATCCTCTTTGGGTAGCCCCAACTTGTTTTCCCATACATTCTAGGAGAGCTTGAGGATGCTCTCTAGCTTTGGATATGTTATCCTATATAGCTCTGGGAACTCCTTGTAGGTGCTTATCATTTCCTTGGAATCCTTCTACAAGGTCTGAAATTCATTATACAATCTAGCTTCCTAAAGAATTCCCATGTCACTAGTGTAGATTACCCTTCTGAACTAGTCTAAGGTAGACTTGGTACAGCTCTTCATTTTTCCTATTTTATTTATCTCCTCCTTGGAGAGGAGGGTAGGTGCAAATGATTTTGCTGGGGCTTCTTCTTTTGTTGAGGTCCATTGTTGGATGTAAGTAGTGAGATTTGCTACCTATGCTTTCAACTCTTCCTTGGTGGATTAGTCCTTGTTCATTTGTTGTATAATGGTGGAAACAAACCCCTAGAAGTCATCAATCTTATGGTCTCAGGATGTTGGGCCTAGGTTGATAGTGGATATCTGGTAATCTTTCCCCTGAATGGTCCTGGCATCCTTGTCTACATTATTGGTGATCAATTACAGTATTCTTGATCCAAAAGCATCAACCATGATGTGGGATATGATTTTAGGATTTTTCTCTTTACAGGTCCTCACTTGTGCTCTTTCCAAGATTTCCTCTAACCGAGCCTTAGGATCAGCAACCACAAGAGCCGTCTTCTTGAGTTGTTGCTCTATCCATGTGGGGAATTTTGTTTGTTGCTTTGGTTATTCATGATTACCTTCCTCTTCCTTTTCCTTTTGAGGTTCATCCTCTTCATCACTAGGAGCTTCTTCATCCCTCTTTTCTTGCTCGCTTGGCTCCTCTTGTATGAATTTTCCTTTGTCGAGCTTAGTGATTTCTACATTTTTCTTAGTAATGTTCTCTTTCTTTGGTGATGTTCTTTTAGTAGCATTTTTTTCTTTCACAGTTTCTTCTTCTTTGTCTTTCATTTCTTTTTCTTCTAGGAGAACCCTTTCATGTTTCATGCCCTCATATTGGAAAGTATGTGGAGGCTCATCAATTATTTCAACATCAACATCTGTATCTATTTCCCCTACATTAGATCGATGCTACTTTGGGTGTGTATCCTCATCCTTGTGTTCTTGGGGCAACTATTCATATGGATCCTAATCAAACATTTGAACTTCATAATGCTCATCAAGTTTATCACTACCTTCACCTTCAGATGTTTGCTGCCCCTCTTCATCAAAAGCCACTTTGTCAATATTTAGACTCAATTTTCTCCTAGGGTGCTCAAAATAGTCATCCCTATCAGAGTCCTCCACTTCTTCAATGGTGTCCTTTGTAGCCTCTTTGGATTGTTCTAAGTTGTGCCTCTCAATTTCTTCTAAATTTGAATTGTTTCTTCCATCTTTGGTGGATCGGTTGGTAGTGGAGGGAGAGGAAAAGTGGTAACAAGTTGGGCCATTAATGCCTAGACCTTATGTTTGAGGAATACCCTAGAGAACTCGATGGACACATTTTGCATATAGCCCGTGAAGGCATGCAATAGAGTGGGTGATGCAATGGTGGTTGGTAGTGGGAAGGAGGTAACATGGAAAGAATAGGAAGTGGAGGTGGGAGTGAGGAGGATGATAGTGGGGAACTAGTGGAAGAAGAAGAATCCAATACCATCACGAAAGTAGTTGGCGAGACAGAGGTGAGGTGGACAAAGATGTCCACGATGGGTGGTGATGAGATATGCAAAGATTTAGAAGTGGAAAGTGGTGGGGTGGCAGTAGCAGCATATGGAGGAAAGAATTGATAGGTGGTGGTGAGAGAGGTAGCTCAAACTCTTCTTCCTCTTCATGTTGATGCTCCTCCTCTTGAATAGTTGGAATTTCCAAAACAAATGTTGCTACCCTTTTCGCTCTTTTTTATGATTGCCCCTTTGTGGCCTTTTGAGAGTACACCCTTTTTTTGTCTTGCGATCAGGTGCATCTTTCCTCTTGTTGGATCTAATAATAGGTGGATAATTAGGAGCTTCATTGGATTATCTTGTGATAGTGCCATGACATTTTCACTTTCTAGTTCATCTTCAAGCTCTACATATGTCAATTGTGCACCGTTTGCTTTTAGTTGAGCTATTTGTCTATCAACCCATTGTTTATTTCTTTTTTTGATAGGGCAAGTGAGAATGTCTAGGTTAGTGACCTCTTGCTCAACCCAATCAAGAATTGGTCATAGAACATTATCCAAGGAATTGTATCTTTCATCCACAATGTTGTAGTCTTGAACAATCTGGTTTGGCATGGGGAAAAAGTTGATAGATTTCATGAACTAGTTGGTCATCCTCATATAATGCCACATCTTGACCTCTTTATCATGTATTTAAAATTTTCCCAGAAGTCTTCAACATGAGGTTGGTGGGTATGTTTCCTCCCAACATATTTCTTCAGCTTGTCATGAGGATCCATGCTTCCCTTGTCTATATGTAGGTCTAGGTTATACTTTCCAGCCACACATGGGGCAACAGGACAAGAGTACATTCCCTATCTAAAGGTTAGGGGATATGGAGCCCCCACTTAGTGCTTGTCACTCAGTAGTGTATGAGTAGTCTGTAGTTGTCGAGTAAGCTCTAACAAAATGATTCTATCATTTGGGTAGCATGGCAACTAATAGGGTTTTCCTGAGAACCCCTCTACTCAAATGTAGGTAAACTTAGGGAATTTGATGAACATATATCCAAATCCTTTGATTACTTCCTTGACACTATGTGTTACCCTTCTTTCAAAGTCTCCTCCCAAGAGTCTAATAATATGCTCGATGAAGGCATCATTCACTCTTCTGTATTCCCTTTTGAAATTTTTTTATTGTAATTGGGGATAGCAGTCGTAGACCTTTAGTTTCCCTTTCTTAGTTCCCAAGGTCCCCGCAAATAATATCCCTTTGTATGGGAACTTGAATACTAGAAGGTAGACCAAATATGAGCTCATGTAGAATTTGGAAGTCTTCTTCATCGACATGAATTAATCATGCAAATTATCACTTATCATTTTTTCCCAGTGAAATTTGGTGGTACCCCAGAGGGTTTCCTCTATGAAGTAGAACATCCATTATTTAAAGAATATAGTAGTGGGTAGGCCCATCACTCTACTTAGGAGCATGACTAGATCATGATATTATACGAAGAAGTTGCATCTCTTGTCCTTTAACCAACATTGATTGATTGTCCTTTTACACCCCAGAGAGTCCTATTTCCATAGTTTCAAAGAATATTCCTTTTTAACCTCCTCCATCTCATCAAAAATAGGGATACTGAATGTTTTACCAATAGACTTGGTAGAAAATCCCTCTAGTACCCTCCCATCTTTGGAAATTATCCTTTTTTTATGAGTGATAGCACTCTTGGCAAGCCATTACCAATTCTAGAGCAACAAGAGTGGGAGGAAAGTTGGTTGCCTTTACAAGGCCACTTCCTTTTATCCTTAAGGCTTCTTCAGTAGTGGCATTGACCATGAATCTTTTCTTGAATTCATCTTTATTCACATGCCAAAATTCATTGTCAGAAACTATGTACCAGTTGGACATGATCTTGGAAGTGCACTCCACTCTATGGAGCTGGTATTTCATATGTTTCTTTTCTTCTTTCCCCTAGGGGCTCTGGTAGGTTTCTTTTCCTTGTCAGCTTTCTCGACAGGTTTCTCTAATGTCCCCTCAGCAGATTCCATAGAGCTTGCACACAAAGAGTGTAGTAAGTGCATTTACATATTAAGGAGATGAATGCTAATTGAATCCCACAAATTCACCATGACATCCATTTATATGCCCTTAGAAAATCATGAAATTTATCATTGTTAACCATTTAAAGCTCATTTGGGTCATCTGTACAAATTCGGGTCTGGGGATGTAGGTTTCCTCCCTTTAGAAGCCGCTATGAGGAAAGTTGTTAAGAAACGGCGTTGGAGCCATGAAATCCCATAGCTAGCTGCCTGTGTGAGAATTTCTGCGTGGTATGTTTATGGACTAAATTCCTTATGCGATAATCAGGTACATGTAAAAATATGTGATTGGGCACCCTCAATTGTTTTCTTTCACCAAATTGGTCTTTTCTAGCTTATGCAGGCATGAGGAGTATGAGCACCGTAGGTGGGAAATATATTAATGTTTTATTGTTAAGGAGTGGCTAAGGCTGGACAGTGTCCTGCATGCAAAGTTTCACATGAGGAAACCCTCATGGTCATTTTCCTTAACAACACTGATACATTTTGACTCAAAATATGACATTTGAAATGTCAAAATTCTAACCCAACATTGTCAGCTGGGTCAGAATTTTGACATTTCAAATTTTGTCAGAAAATCAATGAAAAAATACAGACAAAATGGTGTCAAAATTCTGACGAACTTTTGTCAGATTTTGAGTCAACTTTTATTAGTGTGAGTTCACTTAAAATTTCTAAGTTGGAGGTTGTATAGTGGGGTAGTGTGGAGGCTGCATGTCTTGTTGTAGAAACCTATGCCCCATTAGACATTCAGTGAAGTTATCAACAACAAAGCTGAGTGTGGAACCCACCATGCAAGAAGACGCAGCAAGAAGGATGCAAAGAGCAGTGAAGCCTAGACACTGAACCATAGAGGGAGACCTTCAGCTATGGGTCCGCTAGCCCTGATGGACGCAAAGGCTAATGAAAGGAAAATTACTACAACTCAAGTCTCGCATATGTTTGAAACTTAGTGAAATTTGGGGTAGGTGATGGTCAAGGTGGATTTGATGAATTTGAGGCATGTGACCAATTTAAGCTCACAAATAGGGGCACACAAAATTCAAGGAGAAAGAAAAGCAATCCAACAAGAGTGAAATAGGGAAAGGGAGTCCTTGATCTGAATGCGGCATGTGTGCTATAGGCACAAAAAATGGTGAATATGTTGGGAGAGCACTCCTGAGATTTCCAAGGGTAAGGATTCATTTGGAACCTAGAATCTTTGGTTTTGTAGACTAAAAGAAAATTTCCTAAAACAAAATAAAGGCTTAAAGGAGGGTAGAATCCTTAGTTGAATCAAATCGCAAAATATCTCAAGAGTGTGTGCAGTGAGTTCATTCCTCTCCTTCAAAAATCATAGAGGACAATAGTCAATCAGCTAGGGAAAGCTACGTAGTTGATCTAACCCCATAAGTAACTTGGGCATTGCCCCACTGCCAGTTAGTCATCCATAGGCTCAATGGAGTTGTCACTACAATCCCCATGAACATTGATCTATTGTCATCCAGGTTTCTATAGCCCTAATAAAGTTGCTCACACACCCACACAGTTGCTTGTTTTTCAATATTTTCCCTTTTATTTTTCTTTTCTTTTCATATATTCCTTTTAATACTCTTTTTCCCAATTGTATAAGCAACGAAGCTTATAGTATGTTTGGAGATCATAGTGGTCACTAGAGAAGACTTAATATTTTTCACTTGCCTAGGTTTCATGATGACTGCCATATAGCTCATCAAGAGTATTTAAAGTGTGTTTGATGTGTATTTTGAGATAGACGTGAAAGGAAAGGGTTTCATTCTAGATCAAGCCAAAGTTTAATTGAGGGAACCTATTTAGCGAAAGTGAACATAAAATCTTGATAAATCATGAAGACTTATCCAAGGAGCAAAAATGAGCATATAGCAAAGTGGGCCCTTTGAGAAGGCCAAGCACAACCACCACATCAATATTGGATGACACCTTTAGCAAAACAAAGGCGGGAAAGCAAGCGGAAGCAAAGAAAAAGAAAAAAAGAAAGCAAAAGACCTACTATAACTATATATAGCTATATATAGAGAGGTGAGCTTAGAAAAATCAGGCAACGAAATAATTCTTGAGGTATTTCCCATTGACAGGAAACGAGACATCCTCTAGTGAGTGCTTAAGGTGAAAGACATTATCTCCAAAAATCTCAAAAATTTGAAAGGGGCCAAAGAAAATCTTGTCGAATTTTTCATGTCCCCCTTTCTTCTCACAGGCCTTGTCCCAACATAGAACTAAATCTACAATCCTAAAGGCCTTAACCTTGGCTCTATGGTCAAACCATCTCTTGACAATGCCTTGATGTTTGGAAAAATTTTCTATGGCTTGGTTGCAAACTTCTTCCAAATGGAGCAGCTGAGCTAAGTGACCCTCATTGCATTCCCCCTCACAGTAAGTGTTGATGAATTGAAGTATAGGGATCTTGAGGTGAACTAGGAAAATAGGCTCTAGTCTATAAATTAGGTAGAATGGTGAATTTCCTAGGGCTTCCTTATGATGTGTTTGATCTTCCCATAGAGAAAAATGTAGTTGGGCATGCCAATTTTCAGGTTAGTGTCAAGCAATTTTTGTATGATGGTCATCAAGTGCTTGTTCATGGATTCACCTAAACCGTTCCCTTGGGGATAGTAATTAGATGAAAATTTAAGCATAAATCCATAATCAAATGCCCAACTAGTAAACTTAAGGGAAGAAAATATAGGACCATTATTACATACCAGGGAAAATGGACAACCAAAAAGATTTATAATAAAAATTTCAATAAAATTAACAACTACTTCATATGTGCATTTCCTACAAGCAATCGCTTTAGTCCATCTAGTGCAATAATTAGTAGCGGTCAGAATATATCTATGGCCTACAAAGGATGGTGGGTTTATTAGACCAATAAAATTGAGCCTCCACTGAGCAAAGGGCCTTACCTCAGTAATTGGCTACAACAAGACAACAACATACCTTTGTTGGAAAAACAAGGAAACACAACTAAGAGGGGGGTGAATCAGTTGTAATAGAAACTAAAACTCTTCTTATTAATCTTAACTTAATCTTAGATCTTATGAATAAGCAATTAGCCATAAACAATCAACACATCAGAGAGACAAAGAACACAATTTTTTTTTGCGTAGAAACCCTGTTAGGGAAAAAACCACGGTGGATGTTATTCCACAAGTTTATACTCTGCTAGAGTATAAAAGAAATAATAATGGGAATGAACATGGATTTAGGCACACTTCCTAGAGCTCATTACTCAATTACAAAAGAGGACTCACTATCCGACAATAGGGTTTGGATTAAAACCATCCAAGATTTGTGAATTGAGAAAATAGCTTCTTCACAAGCTTGATTACAGTTCCAATTAAGCTCAACACTTCTTCACACTTCGCACATTCTTCTTCACACTCTTCTTAGAAATTGAATGATATTTACACATACAAACATAGGAGCACATGAAGCATCTTCTTCAACAATGAACTAATTTCCGTTCTATATCCGCTACATGAAATTTCATCACCACTTTGTCGGCCAAAGAAATAAAATATATTTGTAATGTCGGGCCAAATTTACAAATAAAATTTTAATGTGTATTCAATAAGGTCAGCCAAAACATAGTGGAGAGCCAAATTAATATCTCCAACACAAGAATACTTTAATTAATTACACCTCAAAGATCCACAAAACACTACCAACAACATGTCGACCACGAACAAGAAAAACCAAACATGCACACAAAGATCTTCAACCACGAACTCTCTGAATAATGTGGACATAACAAAAAGATAGAGAATGATCTAGAGACACAAAATAACACCAAAAAAAAATAGAGAAGCATCCGCAACAACTGATAAAACAAGAATTACACAAACTTCATTTAGGAACACTGATAGAGACCAACAACATACTGTCAAACCACAACATACTCAAAACTTCACACAGACCTCTGAAACTTCTAGTAGATGATTTAGAAACATTCAACATTAAACCCTTAAATCCACATCAGCTAATCTTCAACATATAGAACACAACACCTTCTTGTCCTGCATAGTTCCACTAGGAACCAAGAATACTTTCTTTTACAATTTTCTCAATATCGTCAACATATACAGTCTTCAATGCACCAAATGCTAATAGTTTTGACATAAATGACAACCAGATATCAACAACCATATCCACAACATCCAAGAATCTTCCCTTTTGGCATTGATGGCAACACATGATGTGAAAAATACCATCAACCCAACACACTGTCATCTTTTGTACTTCTCTCAACTAAACTTTTCTCCACAAGAATTTTTCACAATACACTTCTCCCCCTTTGACATCAATGGAAAAGGTAACCATGACCTTTCCAAACACACATTCTGAACCACATATCCACACATCTGACTACTCCCCCTAAGTAGCAGCCATGAAAAAATCAATCCAGATCAAAATATAGCAATGAAGCTCTTGGATTGATGAAAATAAATGCATCTTTAGTTCTTCTAAGGAGGGGTGATTACCCCTAGCATCCCTCTAAGATACTCAAAATTATCCTTTGAAATGGCTTAGTAAATATATCTACAATTTTTTCTTTGGTAGGCACATATTCCAGTCTGACTTCTTTCTCATTCACCTTTTCCCTCAAGAAATGAAACTTAATTGAAATATGTTTAGTCTTAGATTGTAGTAACAGATTCCTTGAGATGTTTATTGCACTTGAACTGTCATAGTATATGGCAATAGGCTCTTCATATATCACTTTTATATCTCTCAACATCTATTTCATCCATATCACTTGAGTGCAATTATTTGCAACAGCAATGTATTCTACTTCAGCAGTGGATAGAGAAATTGAATTCTTCTTTTTGCTCAACCAAGATATCAACTTCTTCCCTAGGAAGAAAGCACCACCACTAGTACTTTTCCTGTCATCTACATCACCAGCCCAATCCACATCAGTGTATGCACACAAAGTGAGACCATCATCCTTTGGATACCATAGTCCAAAGTCAGTTGTTCCTTTAAGATATCTAAAAATTATTTTGACAACAGTCACATGTGATTCCTTTGGATCAACTTGAAATCTAGCAACCATACATACAACATTCATAATATCTGGTTTATTCTATGTCAAGTAGAGCAATCCACCAATCATTGATTTGTACCAAGTTTGATTTTCCTTTGGAGAATCATCATTTTGTGATAGCTTACATCTAGTCACCATGGGAGTACCAATAGGTTTGGAGTCATCCATTCCAAAATTCTTCAGTAGCTCTTTCACATATTTGGACTGAGATATGAAAATCCCTTGGTCCAATTGTGTAACTTGTAATCCTAGAAAGAACTTCATTTCACCAATCATGCTCATCTCAAATTCACTCTTCATTTCATCAACAAACTTCATACATAGATTATCATCTCCTCCAAAAATGATATCATCAACAAAAATTTCTATAATCAATTCCTTATCATGATCTAACTTGACGTATAAGTTGTTTTCAATAGTATCGTTTGTGAATCCAAGCTTCAGTAGATATTTGTTCAATCTAGTGTACCGAGATCTGGGGGCATGCTTAAGTCCATACATAGGTTTCTTTCATCTACAAACCACATCTCCCTTATTTGTTAATTGGAATCCATCTAGCTATTCAATGTATACTTCTTCTTCTAGTTCTCCATTCAGAAATGCAAACTTCACATCCATTTAATAGACTTTATAATTTTTGTATGCAACAGAAGCAATAAATAATCTCACTACTTCAATTCTAGTTACAGGGGCAAAGGTTTCTTCAAAATCCATACCTTTAATTTGAGAATAGCCTTTACATACTAGTCTTGCTTTATTTCGGACTTAACCTTCTTCATTCAGCTTGTTTCTGAATACCCATTTGGCACCAATCACATTCTTGTCTTTAAGCCTAGGAACTAGTAGCCATGTGTCATTCTTTTCAATCTATGTCAGCTCTTCCTTCATAGCTTCTAGCCAATACTAATCTTGACAGGATTTAGTGACACTCTTAGGTTCAATCTTGGATATTAGACAATACTCTTTTGCAATTTTTCTAGTTTTCACTCCTTTACTCTTATCTCCTATGATTTGATTTTCAGAATGATTCATCTTTACATACCTTGGAGGTTTGGGACTTACTTGGACTTATGATTCTTGAAATTTTTCTTCTACACTTCCACTTGTATGTGCCTCTGCACTTGTCTGAGCTTCCTGACTAACTTTATTTATCAAGACAAATTGAGGTTCCTTCACTGGAACATATGGAATAATCTGAAGTATATTTAGTGTCTGAGTGTTCTCCATTGGCTTGTAATGTATTTTTTTGAATAATAATTGCAATGTCTAGATGATTTGATAGAGTCTTCATGAACTTTGGCATTCACACTTTGAACCATCTTTCTCAGTCTTTTATTATAGCACTGATATTCCTTGCTCTTAGTAGAGTAACCTAGGAAAATCCCTTCATTGCTTCTAGCATCAAATTTTCCTATATCATCATCTCTCTTGGTATAACACCTACTTGCAAAGATCTTAAAATACTTAACAATAGGCTTGTGACCAAGCCATAAATCATAAGGTTTCTTACTAGATTTATCATTCACATTTACTCGATTCAAGGTATACATGGTAGTACTTACCGCTTCACTCCAGTACATCTGAGACACATTTCCTTCCATCATCATGGTTCTGGCAGCATCCAAAATTGTTCTATTCTTTCTTTTTGCAACTCCATTTTGCTGATGGGTTTGAGGAGTAGATAGTTGTCTTTTAATTCCATGTTCTTCACAATAAGAGTTGAATTCCTTAGAAATTAACTCACCACCTCTATCAGATCTCAAGCATTTGATATTTAGACCTTTCTCATTTTCTGCCATAGCCTTGAAGCATTTGAATTTATCTAGAGCTTCACATTTTTCTCTTAAAAAGGAAACCCAAATCATTCTAGAGTAATCATCAATAACTAGCATAAAACACCTTTCTCCATGAATGCTTCTAACTCTTGAAGGACCAAAAAGGTCAGTATGTAGCAGTTCTAGTAAATTATTTGAATGGAAATTTTTTCTCTAGAAGGAGACTCTAGTTTGTTTACCCATCTGACATTCCTTGTAGATTATATTAGCAGGCTTCACTAATCTAGGAAGATCTCTTACTGCTTGGGAAAAACTTATCTTGATAATGTTGTCAAAACTTACATGACATAATCTCCTATGCCACAACCAACTTTCATCTATCTGAGCAATCAAACAACTTCCACCAGCAATATTCAAATGAAAAATGTTACCTTGTGTTTGTTTTCCTGTTGCAATCAAGTTTCTGAAACTTCCACGTATCTTGCATCTTTTGTCTTTAAAATGTAGATCATATCCCTTGT
This sequence comes from Sequoia sempervirens, assembly GCA_007258455.2. NCBI lineage: Eukaryota > Viridiplantae > Streptophyta > Pinopsida > Cupressales > Cupressaceae > Sequoia > Sequoia sempervirens. Next base: position 6,814,640 of record VDFB02018296.1, on the reverse strand, counting down.
GAACTATCTCTCCAACACTCAATAGATTTTGCTTCAGACCTTCAACATAGAGGACATCATTAGTGTTGTCCTTACCACCAAGGAAAATGGATCCTCTTCCATGAATCATACCAGCATTATTATCTCCAAATCTTACAACTCCACCATCATACTGTTCCAGAATCAAAAATTTACTTTTGTCACCAGTCATGTGATATGAGCATCCACTATCAATGACCCACTTATCTTTTTCTTCAACTTGAGTTGCAAGAGATTTTTCATCTTTTGTAGATTCAGTAGCCACGGGATTATTTTCAATGGTAGCAATGAAAGCCCAATCATCTTCTTTCCCATTATCTTTATCATATTCTTCATCAGTCACTGCTTCTTCCACAAAGTAGCATCTCTTCAGGAATCTAGACTTCTTAGGTTTAGATCTAAGAACTTTTTCAGGACATCTTAATGCAAAATGACCTATTTTACTGCATGAAAAAAATTTAATAGGTAATAAATCTTAATACTTACCTTTTCCTCTCCCTTCTTGCTTTGTAATCAGTGCTTCCAGTTCTTCTACTTCTCTCTCTTTTTCTTCAGTATGTTTCAGTTTTTCATCATACTTGGATACCTTCCTAGAACTCTCTCTCTTGGACTATATCTTAGTCTATTGCTTCCAGACACAGTAGCCTTAAATGCAGATTTAGTCTTTGGTGTGGATTCACCAAACTCACTTATCTCAAAAGCACCAAGTTTCCCAATCAATGTATCTCTTGTCAACTTGTTTACTGATCTGAACTCTTCAATAGCATGAACTTTCATTTTGTAGGAGGGAGGTAAGGATTTGAGTACTTTAGCCACAATTTCATCCTCATCCACAAAACCACTAGCACATATGTAATATCCATCACTATCTCATTTACTCTCTGCATAAATGAGGTGATATTTTCATCTTCACCCATCTTCAAATTCTCATACTTGCCTTTTAAGATTTGTAGCTTATCCATCTTCACCTGTGCATCTCCTTCATACAAAGTTTCTAGTTTTTTCCACTTTTCATGAGCTATATGCAAACCTACCACATTAGCCATCTCCAAATATGTCAAGGAACTCACCAAAGCTTCAATAGCCCTGATATTGCTTTCAACATATTTGATCTCATCAGCAGTAGAGGGACCATTTTGAGGAATGACATTAATTTTTAGTAATCTTCTAGATAGCATCACCAATACACATGAAGTGGAATTGCATCCTAACTTTCCATAATGAGTAGTTAGAGCCATCAAATGTAGGATTGTCCTTCTTGAATGTTTTTTCCATCTTGTATCACCTCAAGCTATTAGACTTTCTTAACAGGAACCTGCTCTGATACCAATTGTTGGAAAAATAAGGACACACAACTAAGAGGGGGGTTGAATTGGTTGTAATAGAAACTAAAAATCTTCTTATTAATCTTAAATTAATCTCAGATCTGATGAATAAGCAATTAACCATAAATAATCAACATATTAGAGAGAAAAAGAACACAAAGATTTTTTTGCGTGGAAACCCTATTAGGGAAAAAACCACGGTGGATGTTAGTCCACAAGATTATACTCTACTAGAAGTATAAAAGAAATAATAAGGGGAATGTACATGGATTTAGGAACACTTCCTAGAGCTCACTACTTAATTACAAAAGATGACTCACTGTCCAACAATAGGGTTTGGATTAAAACCATCCAATATTTATGAACTGATAAAATAGCTTCTTCACAAGCCTGATTATAGTTCCAATTAAGCTCAACACTTCTTCACACTTCACACATTCTTCTTCACACTCTGCTCAACAATCGAATGATATTTACACATACACACATAGGAGCACATGAAGCATCTTCTTCAACAATGAACTAATCACCCTTATATATCTGCTACATGAAATTTCATCACCAATTCATTGGCCAAAGAAATAAAATATATTTGTAATGTCAGCCCAAATTTACAAATAAAATTTTAATGGGTATCCACCAAGGTTAGCCACAACATAGTGGAGAGACAAATTAATATCTCCAACACAAGAATAATTTAATTAATTACACCTTGAAGATCCACAACACGCTACAAACAACATGTCAGCTAGGAACAAGAAAAACCTAACATGCGCACAAAGATATTCAACCATGAACTCTCTGAATAATGTGGATGTACCAAAATAATAGAGAATGATCTAGAGACACAACATAACACCAAGAAATGATCTAGAGACACAACATAACACCAAGAAACCACAAAGAAGCATCTACAAGAACTGAGAAAACAAGAATTACACAAAATTCATTCAGGAACACTAACAGAGACCAGCAACATATTGTCAGACCACAACATACTCAAAACTTCATGCAGACCTTTGAAACTTCTAGTAAATGATCTAGAAACATTCAACATTAAACCCTTAAATCCACATCATCTAATCGTCAATGTACAATACACAATTCCTTATTGACTTGCATAGTTCCACTGGGAACCAGGAATACTTTCTTTTAGAATTTTCTCAATATCCTCAACATATACAGTCTTCAGTGCACCAAATACTAATAGTGTTTACATCAATGACAACCACATATCAACAACCATATCCAAAACATCCAACAACCTTTCCCTGGTGGCAACAGTCTGATAGACATGATTGGATTTGGTGTGTTTGTGAGCATCCTTAAATAGGGTCAGCCAATAATACCTAGCTTGTAGGATCTGATGGGCTGTTGAAGGGCCAGATCCATGGCCAGTTCCAAATTTATCATGAAATTGCTGCAGCAGCTCAACTACCTCTACCTTTCCCTCAGCACTTGAGATAAACTCCCTCGAGATTTATTTTGTACAATATAGCTCCTTGCAACATTTAGTTGTTACTTTTCAATCTCAGGGCACATTTCTAGACTCCTTGTAGTTGTGATGGACACTTGTTATTCAACAGGTAGTAGATGATGTCATCATACCATTTGTTAGGAGAAACATCTTCAAAAGTGATATTGTTGCATTGTGAGGTCATGTTTCATTTCTTCCATCGTGTGAGTGAGAGCTTTCCCTTGGACCAACTTTGTAGGATGAATCACCATGTCATATTCTTGTAGCATTGCAAGCCATTTTTCTCTTCTTTCTCCTGGTTCATTCTGCATCAACAAGGTATTAATAGTTGGGTTTGGAACGATGTAGAACACCTTGTTCCGTAGGATATAATGTCTAAATTTCTTAACTCCATGTACCAAGGCATATGCTTGCTTCTCCACATTGTGATAACATAGCTCAACATCCTTTAATGGAGCACTTATAAAATTGATTGGGTGCTCCTTCCCTTCATCGTCTTTCTGTGTTAACATGCTACCACATAAATGATCTGAAGTAAAAGAATATATGTAGAAAGGCTTCAGATAATCTAGCACTAGAGCATCTGCAATAGCTTGTTTAATTTCATCAAATTCTTGTTTAGCTTCCGATGTCCACTCTACTTTAGCGTCCTACTTGAGTATTGCATTCAATGGTTTGAATATTTCCGTAAATCTTGTAATGAAATTTGTAATGAAGTTGATCTTCCCAATGAAATATTTCATCTCCTTTTTTCTACTTAGAGGTTAAATTTTCAATATATCCTATATGCGTTTCGGATCTATGGAGATTCCCCTTTCCATAAATCACATGTCCCAACAATTTACCTTTGGTCATCCCAAAGATGCATTTCTTTAGGTTTAGTGAGATGTCGAACTCCCTACACTTGTGGAAAACTTTGCATAATTCAAAGGTGTGGTATCCCCTTTTCTTTGAGAATACCGTAAGGTAATCCATATATATGATGATTCATTTTCCAATGAGATCTTTGAAGGCTATGTCCATGGCATGCTAAAATGTCACACCTGCATTGATTAACCCGAACAAAATCCTTTTGTAAGAAAACGCTCCCCAATTCGTGGTAAATGTCATTTTATGTCTATCTTCATACTAGACCATCACCTAGTTATATCCTAAGTATCCATTCAAAAATGATATCATTTGAGACCCATTTACAATTTTTAGTACTTCATTGAGTGAGGGCACCAGATAATTGTCCTTTATAGAAGCTCTATTTAGGTTTTAGAAATCAACACATAGTCTGATTTCTCCATTTTTCTTTCTAATCGAGACTATGCTAGCCACCCACATGGAGTGTCAGATAGGAAATATGATTTTGGTTGAAAGAAACTTTTGCACTTCCTTGAAAATAATGGGTTCTAGTAGTCCATTAATCAGGCACCAATGTTGCTAGAAGGGTCTCACATCTGGCTTAAAGGGAATGGTATGAGTAATGATTGAAATATCATATGTTTTGAGGTCTTCATACCGCCAAGAAATCACATCATGATAAGTGTGTATGACATCAAAAATTCCTCTTCTTATGAGGTGCACACTTTGCCAATAAAAACATTGCTAACATCTTTCGCAGTACCCATTTTGTGAGAGTTACATTGATTGTCTATTGACTCCTTATTTTTCTGATCTTGATCTATGATGCAATCTAAGTAAAATATCCTTTCTAGCTGAACCATGCCTCATGGTATCGTGTTGGTTTTTATATTGATTACTCCCTCAATATCAAGCTCAACTTCCTCCAGCTCTACTTCATCAATGATTTGGGAAGAAAATACATCTAAGCTCATGATGAAGTCAAGGATGTGCTTTTCATCGTTGAACACTTGAAAATGAGTGAAATTTTCAAGCATTGAAATGGTTGAGGTGAGATCCATAGTGATTTTTTTTAAGCTAGTTAATGACAGGGATTGGAGGGTACTAGTTGCTTGGGCCAAGGCATCAACGGTCTGATTCTTGCTATGAGGGATTGACTGAATATTGAATGCATCTAAGCCTTCTATGAGATTCCATACTTTATGAATATAATTTGCTAACCTTTTATAATGACAAGAGTATAACTTCCTAACTTTCTTAACAACCAACTTAGAGTCACCAAAGACTTGCAACATTTTGACTTTCTTTCTCAAGGCCATGAGTAACCCATGAACTAATACTTCATATTCTGCTACATTTTTGTGCAATAAAATTGTAACCTATGAGAAGTAAAATATGTCTTATTCACAGGACTAATGAGTTCATAGCCTACTCGCACTCCCTGCTTGGACTTGGACCCATCAAAGTGCAATGTCTAGAACTTGAAGGGACTCTTTCCTTTGAAGCTGATGGAGCAGATGCCAATTTCTAGCTACTTATCTATTTTTTAATCCTTGGGTGGCTATGTGTATTTGGGCCGGCCCCAACCATGCTTCCCTCCCATACCCTCTTGAGGAGTGATTTTCCCATTGATATGCTATACCATTGTTTTACATAGGCAACATTCAAACTTAGAATGGGTTGCATCATGCACTCTACACCAACTAGACAACAATAACTCTATGAAGTCCATCCTAGCTCCTAGGCCAAGCTGATCTTGCACAAATTTTCACATGAATTCCTAGAAGCCGTCAAGCAACCCAAGAGAACCATCCTCTTGGAATTCTTCATATTTGAACTTGACCAACACTTCCATGCTATTAGGAAGATGGGTCAATTTGGTGGGGGCACTACATACCACAATGACCTCTTATGTACCTTCTTCTTCCTTGTTTTGGTAGGTGATATGGAAGTAATTTCCCAATTTTGTTTCTGCAAACAACACCTCATTTGTATTATTGTACTATGTTATCATGAACTTCATCCGGGGGTTCTCGTTCAATACATATTTGATTGTGTAGCCCCTTCCAAGGTATCCACATATGTGAATAGTTGGTTGTAGCATAACCATTAAAATCTTGAGTGAAGTCTCTTCCCAATATGATGTTTTAGGTGTTGGGGATGTAGGAAACCTAAATTTCAATAACCTGTTATACCATTGGATCAACCACAATTTGCATAGGTATCCTATTCATTTCCCCAATAATGTTTTCCTTGGTCTTGTCTAGATGGAGTTGGGGTAATCCCGAATGGTTGGCATACTCTGAAGGGAATGATATTATCCAATGCCCTAGAGTCTAGCAAATAGTTATGCAAATTTTTTCCAAATATTCAAATTGTCATAAGAAAAGGAGTTTCTAACTTCCCTTGAAACAACCCCACGAAAACGTCAGCTTGGGCCACTTGAGTCTTATCCTTGTCATTGTATTTATCCTTTGTTTGCACTTGACTTTTTTCTTTGGTTGGAGGTTTTTCCAATGGCTGACCTTTACTAGTTTGTTGATTTGGGGGTTGATCAAGTTTCTTTCTTATGATTTCCTTGATCATAGACTCATTATTGGAGGTATCAAATTAAACTCTCTTTAGAGGTATCTCTTGAGTTGGTTTTGACATGGTAGTTCCATTCAATGATCATAAAAGGGATTTTTTGATAGTGGAAACCCTTAACATTTAAAGGCTAATAGTATCACTTTGAATTTATTTAGTTCATCCACTACATATTTACCCATTTATTTGACTTCTACCTCAGAGAAAATATGTTGGGAAACACTAGCGGGTTGGTTTTGAGTTGGATTAGTCTACCTATTCCTATTGAAATATTGGGCAGGCACTTCAAGATAGGTTAAATTATTGCTGGCATTAGGGTTAGGTGGGGTATTCAAATTTCTAGGAGTAGAGGTTGTGAAAGGACCACCAACTTGTCTATTCCTTAAGTTGTAAGAAGTTTCTCTTTGGTGGAACATGTGGACCTCATCCTCACGTTGCTCTTCTTCATCTTTAGAACCATTATCTACTAAATCAAAGAGTTGAGATAGGGAGCTCTCAGTACTTACCATTTTTTCTTCTCCTTCATTGGTTGTGGCTTCCTTCTTGGGTGTGTTGTTGTCACTTTGCAGGAAAGGAGCTTGGTTAACCACCAATATTGAGGAATCATACGACTCTAATGGAACAATATCTCTACAACCTGGACCTTCAAAAACATTTTGGACTTCCATTTGGAAGATTTCTGTAGTAGTTTGGAACTCCAGGTAGTCCAACTTGAAATGACTATTTTCCTTATGAATTTGACACCATCCAGATAATGCAACTTCAGCTAGGTAAACTCCACTTGTTGATTTATGTATGCTACTCAGTTGATCAAGAGGTGTAGCCATGACTCCATTATTTGTCTTGGTATTCTATGTTCAATTTTTCCTTTGTGATGACCTTATTTCAAGGTTCTAACCTGAGTTTTGACCCCTTTCATAATTATGTCCCAAGGACATACCCAAGTCATAATTATCTCAATGGAGATTCTCTTGAATGCTTCTTTGGGAAGCTTATAGTTAGTTGTTTTGGTTCCTTATATGAGTCATCTCAGTGGATAGTTTCTTCACTAACTCATTCAATTCATTGATCCGATCCTTCCCTGCATTATTTTGAAGACGTACTGAGTTTCAAAGAAAAACGGGCTGCAACAAGGATTGGCTCTTCTAGGCAGCTGGGAATTTGAAGTTCTGCAAGTATAAAGGCACCTGAGATTATTGAGCATAAGTCTGTTGTTGCAAATCCTGCAAATAGTTTGGCACTAATGGATCTTGATTTAATGGTTGCCCTGGATGTGGCATGATTGTCAGGTGTGGAAATTGGTTTATCAATGGTGTTTGATGAGCCACAACATGAGTGAGCCCATGGATTTGAGAAGGGTTGGAGGTTGGCCCCAATGATGGAAATGGACCTATGATGTGCTATCCCAAATCCGTGCTAGCCTTTATTGCTTGTACATATGCATCAACCAATCTTGCAGGCGGTTGATGCATTCTCTTCACTAGAGCAGATGTGAGATTATCTAAGGAAGCATAGTACACCAACCTACCTAATGCATCATCAACTATGTAGGCAGGCTGCAACTTCATATAATACCTATGAAAGTGATCATTGAATGAGCTAATAGGCTCATTGACTTCCCTCCTTACTAACATGAATTGTTGATATAATTCCATGAGACTGATAGGGACTTTAAATTTTTGTAGGAATGTGTTCTTCATTTGATCCAAAGAAGTGATAGAGCCTATAGGTGGATGGATATACCAATAAAATGATTCATCCCCCAATCAATAAGGGAAGAGCTTCCAAGCCACATTTTTGTGTTTGATCTCTATATGCTTCAATGTTGTTTGAAAGATCTTGATGTGTGCTTTTGTTATCCTTTGTCGATCACGTAGATGAAACTTGATGCAAAATCCTTTCACATTCTTTGGCATATCATGGTAGTCATTAAAGGAGAATGGGGATGGATTATTTCCCAATCAAGCCATCAGTGGAGGTGGAGTTGGTAATGGTTGTACTGCAACAACTTGGGGTTGAAGTGGAGAAATACCTTGTGAATGAGGTGTGGGGGTGATGGAAACACTTTAGATGTGGGAGGTGAATGCAGAAAATGCTATTTGGAGCAAACGAGAGGATGGAGATGAAGGGATGGAAGGGAGAGGAGGAGATGGAGGTTGAGTGGGTGGGGCTGAATCTAATGCTTCCTCTTTCTTGACTCTCCTAGATTTACTAGGGGTCTTTAGCTTTGGGAATTCTCCCTTGTCTAGTGTACATTTGAGTACTCTATTAAATCTTTGAGGGGAGAAGCACCCAATTTAATCTAGCTTAGCCTGACCCTCCTTCTAGCACCAGTTCTATTGATGGGTGTTTTTTCACTTCTCAACACAGACAACACACAAGTATGCTATATATATTGAAAGGTAATTTCTGCAACTAAGTTTTGAAATCACCCCAAGGTCTCTCAATTTTCGAGTCATGACAGTGCAAGAAAAACTCAGTTGATTGATGTGATTTGCTGGTAATCATAATTGGCCTTTATGGTTTACCAAGCATAGAGGGATTTGGGTCAACAAATGGAGTTTTATAAAGTTTGGAAGTAATGAACAATTGGAGCAAGTTCAAAATAACAAGATGAAACTCCTTTAAGTTCATCAGATTTGGCTTTACAATAATCATGGAACTTCTCTTAAGCTTCAAATTTAAAAGAAATGTCAAAATGTAAAAGGGAATAGAATTTTCCTAGACCTTTTATTTTGGCTTGCACTCAGATGCATCTTTCCTCTTCTTGGATCTAATAATAGGTGGGGACTTGGGAGATTCTCCCAATGATCCTATGGTGACATCACTATCAGTTTCACTTTCAACTTCATCTTCGAGCTATTCATGTGTCAATTTTGTACCTTGGGCTTGTAGGTGAGCTATTTTTCTATCAATGCATTGTTTAGTACTCTGTTTGATAGGATGGGTGAAAGTGTCAAGGTTGGTGAGCTCTTTTGTAGTCCAATCAATAATTGGTAGCGGTTCATCATCCAAGGCATTATATCTTTCATCCATAATGTTATCATCTTCAACAATCTGGTCTGGAACAAGGAACAAGTTGATATATTTCATGAACTAGGTGGTCATTCTCATATAATACTACATCTGGACCTCTTTATCATCTTCACAATTTTCCAAAAAGTCTTCAACATGAGGTTAGTGGGCATGTTTCCTCCCAACATATTTTTTCAGCTTGTTCTGAGGATCCACGCTTCCCTTGTCTGTATGTAGATCCAAGTTATACTTTTCCATCTCCTTCTCTGAGTACCCTGCACATGGGGCAGCAGGGCAAGAGTACATTCCATGCTTGAAGGTTAGGGGATATGGAACCCCCACTTGGTTCTTGTCACTCAACAATGTATGAGCAGTTTATAGTTATCAAGTAAGCTCTAACAAAATGATTTTGTTGTTTGGGTAGTGTGGTATCCGATAGGGTTTTCTTGAGAACCCCTCTACTTAGATGTAGGTAAACTTTGGGAATCAGATGAATAGATATCCAAATAATTTGATTAATTCCTTGGAACTGTGTGTTACCCTTCTTTCAAAGTCTCCTCCCAAGAGTCTAATAATATGCCTGATGAAGGAATCATTCACTCTTTTGTATTCCCTTTTGAAATTTCTATATTGTAATTGGGTATAGCAATTGTAGACCTTTAGTTTCCCTTTCTTGGTTCCCAAGGTCCCCACAAAATAAACCATTTGTATGGGAAATTGATTACTAGAAGGTAGACCAAATGGAAGGTCATGTAGAATTTGTAAGTCTTCTTCACCACCATGAATTGAAAATGCAAATTATCGCTTATCATTTTTTCCTAGTGAAATTTGGCTATACACTGGAGGATTTCCTCTATGAAGTAGAACATCCATTCTTCAAAGAATGTAGCATTGGGAGGCCCATCACTCTACTCAATAGCATGACTAGATCATGATATTCTTTAAAGAAGTCTCTCCTGTACAATGTTTGAGGTACTTTGCTAGCACTACCTCTCTTGTCCTTTAACCAATTTTGATTGATTGTCCTTTTACACCCCAGAGAATCTTGTTGCCAGAGTTTCAAATCAAATTCCTTTTCAACCTCCTCCATCTCATCAAAAATAGGGATATTGAATATTTTACTAATAAACCTTTTAGACAAGTCCACCAGTACCCTCCCATCTTGGGAAATTATCTTTTTGTTATGAAAGTGATAACACTCTTGACAAGCCATTACTAGTTCTAGAGCAACGAGAGCAAGAGGAAAGCCGAATACCTTTGCAAGGCCACTTCATTTTGTCCTTAAGAATTCTTTAGTAGTGGGTTGACCACAGCTCTTTGCTTGAATTCATCTATATTCACATGCCCAAAGTCAGTGTTAGAAACTATTTCCTAGTTGGACATGATCTTGGAATTGTACTCTACTCCATGGAACTAGTATTTCATCTGTTCCTTTTCTTATTTACCCCTAGGGGCTCTAGAGGGCTTCTTTCCCTTGTAAAATTTCTCAATAGCCTTCTCTGATGGCCCCTCAACAGATTCCATAAATCCTCCACACAAAGAGTGTAGTAAGTGAATTTACATATTAAGGAGATGAATGGCAATTGAATCCTACAATCTCACTATGAGATCCATTTATACACCCTTTTAAAATGATGACATTTATCATTGTTCATCATTTGAAGCTCATTCGGGTCATTTGTGCAAATGCGGGTCTGGGGATGCAGGTGTCTACCCTTCGAAAGCCACTATGAGGAAAACCCTTAAGAAACAACGTTGGAGCCACAAAATCCCACAAAAAACCACCCGCAGGAGAATTTCCACATGTTATGTTTGATGGGTAAATTCCTTATGGAGTGATTGGGAATATGTAAAAATATTCGATGGGGCACCCTTAATTTTTTTCTTTCACAAAATTGGTTTTTCTTGGCTTATGTGGGTGTGAGAAATGCATACATCATAGGTTGGAAAGATGTTAATGTTTTGTCATTAAGGAGTGGCTAAGGGTGGATGGCATCCTGCATGCGGAGTTCCACATGGCAGAACTCACATGGTCATTTTCCTTCATGAGTTCGCTTAAATTTTATAAGTTGGAGGTTGTGGAGTCAGTCAGTGCAGAGGCCACACGTTGGGATTTTGTTAGGTCATTGTAGCTAAAACAACAATGATTAGTGAATGTCTTCCCACATTCGAAGCTTTGCATGATAGAAATCGTGAAGCATTTTGGATTAGTTGATTTTGTTTTGAACATTTTCAGAGGGTGGAAGATGGGTGGAAGAATGTCATTAGGGCTTTACTACTAAATAATGAACTTGCGAGGATGGCACCCTAACAACAGTAGCCCGCACCAGCAAACCTGCCATAAAATTTTTCTTGAAAGTTAGTTGTTTTCCCATTTCAATGTTTGTGGTGATGGGCGATTTAGAACTTGCACAATGGAGAGTCAGGCTAATTTTTCCATTAAAGAATGACTTTGGGGTGACGGACTCCCATAGATGGGAACCCATAAGGATAGAACTGTAGGGGCCTCCCATAGTATAATTTTCATTGGAAAACCTTAACTTTCAATTTTGAGGAGATAAGGCCTATGGAACCCGCATAGCGTAAGGGTGTGGGCACTTGGAAGTTAGATAGCGACATTATGGGGACAAATTTCTGATGGTGGACACCTGCATGGGTGGACCTACACGTTCATTTTAGACTTAGTTTTCCAAAGACTTCAGGGTTGGGGTAGCAAGAAGCTGGTGCAAAGTTTTCCATATGGAATGATGTGGAGGTTCAACATTAAACAATGACCACCAGGTGAGAGTGGGCCACATGAGGTGACTTGTAGGGTGATGGGGAATTAACTAGTTTTATAGAGTGCAAGGTCTAGTTCATTCATGATAATGGAAAGGGTGGAGCCGAAGGAGTGGGTGGATATAAATGTTTTGCTGCTAGCGTAATGCCCGTGTAGGGGTGAACTTTTGCTCAAGTGGCCCTGTAATGGAATCCTTCCCTAACAATTGCAAACCTTAAAATCTTGAGATTATAATTCCGATGATGGATGATGTGGTTTAGCATAGTGGGACATAGGGTCAGTTTCTCTATTAGAAAATGGCTACAGGCAAGCAGATTCCTACATGAGGGTTCAGGGATATCGTTAAGGAAAAACTTCTCAAAATGATGAATGCAGGATCAAAGCACACATAGCTACTAGTGTTTATTTCAATGATCACTTAGTGAACACCCCAAAATCAAGTTTAGTATTAGATGACCCTTAGGTTTGATGGATTTTTGATTTTGAATATTTATAAACCCTAACTATAGAACCTCTCAACATTTTAAATGCTTGGAAAAGAAAAGGGACATGAATTCATACCTTGAAATCATGTGGAAAACTAAAGCAAATCTAGCTCAAATTGATTGGAAAACTTTGCATGTGAATAGGGTCTTCTTTCTCTCTTCAAATTGAAATGCTTTGGGTGAAAATGATAGGTGGGAGGTCACGTATATATAGCCAACCTGCCATTAATTCCCACCATTAATTGTAGGTACGATGAAGTTCGGGTAGGTAGGGTTGTAGAAACTACTGCACCATTAGATGTTCAGTGAAGGTATCGATGAAAAAGGTGAGTGAAGGACCCACCATGCAGGTAGATGTAACAAGAAAGATGCAGAGATCGGTGAAGCCTGGAAAATGACTTGTAGAGGGATACCCGCAGCTATGGGTCCGCTAGGCCTGATGGATGTGACCACTAACAGAAGGCAGAATCCTACAACTCAGTCCCACATATATTTGAAACTTAGTGAGATTTTGGGTAGGAAATTTGGTGAATATGGATTTGATGACTTTGAGGGATGTGACCAATTTAAGCTCTAAAATAGGGGCACATAAAACGAGGCAAAATTGAAACAACTCAACAAGAGTGAAACAAGGAAAGGAGGTCCTCGGTCTAAATAGGGTGTGTGTGCTATAGGCACAACAAGTCCTAGTATGCTCTAAATTAAGATTTTTTAGCAATTTAGAGTTGTTTCTAGGTCTTCACAGCTTCCTAGGTGCACCATTATGATTTATTTCCTTTCTATTCTAATTTGCATGCATTTCTAGGTCATACATTCAAGTTTCATGCATCACTAGGTTTTAACATTAGATCTTGTATTTCATTATCTTTTCCAAGCCCTAGCTTGCTGGTGAACCCATCATTTAGCCTCAATTAGTCTCTAAACATACCTTAGGACACCTCCATTGAATATCTTACCTTTATTCCACTCTTGGGTTGAGATCTTTAGGGCCTCCTTGAATGAAACTTGAGGGAAATAATTCTAGGTCTCCAAACACCTAGCTTTTTTTCCACCTTCCAAAGGGTGGAACACTATTTTCATTGTTTCATTTTAGTGAATATATATTTAGAAAATTTCACTTTCTAATTTGGAGTCCATTATCATCCTAGATTTAGCTTGCATTGACTTTCCATTAGGTTTTGCATTAGTTAATTGGCATCTAGGGTTTTCAAATCTTGCATTAGTAAAAGTGCATATAGGTTGCATTTTTTCATCTCAAATCATCTCAAATGATATAAAATATACATTTTCACTTAGGTTACAAATCATACAAACTAAAAAGCATAAAAATCACTTAAATTTTGTTGAAAATTTTGAAAAAAAATCCTCATTGGGACTCATACGCCCCTTTGGGTGAATTAGTCCTAGTGCACATATGAAATTTCCCTTTATATCATTTAAAACCTTGTTTCTACACTTTTGTTTAGTACCATTATTTATCTCTTTTAGTTAGTTGAGTATTTGTTACATGCATTTCATTAAATATAGCTTAGAGTGGTTCATTTCATGCGCTGCTTAATTCCAATTTGCACTTACAACATCTCATTTTTAGATCATTGCATAGTGTAATTAGTCAATTACCTTTTTGAAATGTGAAAATTTTATTTCTTCTAGAGGTCTTTACATTGCATTTTGAGTTTCCATAGATTAGTGTTCACAAATGTTAGTTTTGGTCTTTTCCAAGTTTACAAAGAAAAAATTATTCAATAAGAATGTTAGTCATTCATTCAATGCATTCCCTAGTTATGAGAGTCTCTTAGTACAAGAAAGTGAAAATTTTGCCGCTTGACTTAAACCTACAGCCCCTCTTATCTCTCCTATTTGTGGGAATGATGTGATAGAATACGATGAAAATATAGACAATCCTGATGATCATAGTTGCTCTTCTCCTAATACCTCTCCTACATGTGATGAAGGTATTTTTATGTTACAAGATGCACTCATTGAGAATCATGAAATTTTTGAAAGCTCCTCTTCTATAAACTCTCCTACATTGGAGGATATTATAGTGCACAAGAGAATGAAATCATATACACATTCCTAAACATAACCTTACCTAATTTCCATTCTCCCTTTGCTTGTGAGAATGATTTAGTGGAAGAGGATGACATTGTAAATGATGAGGATATGTTGATGCTAGATGAAAAAATATTTAAGCTCTATAACAACCCTCTTTATTATCCTTCCCCTACCTATCCTATCTTGGAAGGAATTAGTAGAAAAAGGAATGAAATCATAAATGATCATGACAATCAAGTTTTTTCTCTTCCTAGTATCTCTCCTAGTTGTGAAGAAGATACTTTGATCGATGTAAGTCATGAGAACCTTATTTTTCCCCCTTCACCTAGGGAAACCCTTATTTCAACCATTTATCATTCCCCTACTTGTGATGAAGTCATTTTGGAAGAACCAATCCTTAAATTTCAAGAACATTTGGTTTGGAGTTCTCCAAACAACTCTCCTTCTAGGGAGGATACCATGGTGCAAGAAAATGACAACAATAGTAGTGTGGCTTCTTTAGGTGATGGTAAAAAGGTGATCCTAGATTTCCCTTTATTAGAAATGCATCAAATCAAGACCACAGAGTTTATGAATGCACAAGTGTCCATTAGATCCCCCTTCACTATGGGACCTCCTACATACCCGTGGGACATTCTAAGAATCCTCTAATTCTTTACCCACCATCATGAAAATAGTAGAATCAAAACAAAATTGAACTTATCCTTTACCCACCTAAGAAAAATGTTTTGTAGTAGTTGAGTTCTAATACCATTGCTCATACATATAACACTAGAAACAATCCGTAACCAAGATCCCTCCCATTAAATCAACCTATCTTACTAGGTCCCCCTCACTTTGCTTCACAAAGTAGAAAGGAATATGATCTTGTTGAAAAACTAAAGAATACTCCTACTAAGATATCATTATGGGACCTTATTCAAGCATCCCTCACTACCATAGCATGATTCAAAGTTCCTTGCAACAAATTTTAGTTCCATTTGGTGCGAATTTGAATGACATATCAGCCATGATTCAAGGAATAAATGTTGATGTTTTTTTCCACCAAAGTGAGCTACCTCCTTTGGGAGTGCAAAAAAAACATGATGCTTTCATGGTAATAGTTCAATACAAGGGAAGATGCATAAATAAAACCCTTGTCAATAATGGCTCTACCCTTAATGTGTGTAGTGTGACCCTTTTGGATAGGCTTGGTGTGGATAGATCAAAAATTCAACCTACCTCTTTATCCATTAGTAGATTTGAAAATGTAGGAAAACAACCACTTGGTGTGATGAATTTTCCTATTATAGTTGGAAAGGCCACATTAGAAACATTGATCCATGCTATATCTCATGATCTTTCTTATAACCTCCTTTTAGGGAGATCATGGATTCATGCAATGAATGGGGTTCCTTCTACTCTACATCATAAAATGAAATATTTCTGCAACAACAAAATGTACAAACTTGAAGTTGACCCTGAACCAAATAATTGTTTAAAAATTTAGAAAAATAAAGAGAATCCTTTGAAAAAATTTACACAAACTACACATATAGAACACATGCAATAGAAATAACAAGAAACATGCATTAAGTAAGTCATGAAGCTATTAGAAGATGATTGGGGTTCCTTAGACTTCGAAATAACATTCATGGGAGAATACAAGATAATAAACAAATACTTTGAAAAGGGAAAATAAAAAATAGTAATATCAACACAAAATTTGGAAGACCCTTTGAAATCATCCACCTCAGCCACTTTACAAGAAAATACAATATACATAATTTTTTTTGAGAAAACTAACTGTCAACAACATCTGGATGCTAAAGAGGTGAAGAAACTTTATGGAAGAGATTATGAGCTTATGAAACCACTTGGATATAGTGGAAAAGGATGTGGTGCTAGAGAACAAGGTATCTATGTCCCTATAGAGCCTCACATGCAAGAAAATACTAGTGGTCTTGGTTATTGTCCCTCAAAATATACAAGAAAACCATCACTCAATATCAATATTATTACAAAAGATTCTTCTAAGCCGGAGTTAACAGGAGTGCATCCCAGACTGATAGACATCAATTCTCTTGATTATTATCTTTGCAAGAAACAAAAAAAACAAAAAAATCTTCACTTAATGTCAATTTCATCTCACAAAACACTAATGAGTTGAATTCATTTGAGTTTAGACCATCCTATAAAGGAGAGAACAAAATATCTCAATCTAGAGAGTCCTGTGTAAGTATGACATCCTGTACTAAACAAGAGATATATTTGTCACAAAATAAAGGAAAATTTTCTACTTTCAATCAAGAGAGTATCTTGTTGATACTCCCATAAGATTGCCTGATATCTCTCCATCTAAGAACATGAAAGAAATTCTACTACAAGATTTCATTTTGTGCATATCATAGAGTTCATGGTCATTCTACTAATGAATGTAAGGCTTTGAGTAACAAAATTCAATATCTTAAGGACTGTGGTGCTCTTCCTTGTGTTGAAGCACCTAGTTCTTCTTTTCATTTTGGCTCATCCTTTTCCTACACTAAGTGGGGGAAATGGGTTAGATAGCCTTGTCCTTGTATGTCACTTTTCATTGTCTCTTTTGGCTAGTTAACCACCTTTCATGTACATATAAGAGAAATCTTGGGATGTGAAAGACATGCCTTAAGTTGAATCACATGTGGCATGCTTATCCATGACATAATCTCATTCAAAAACATATGACTTGGGATTTGGATTTTTGAATAACATCTCATGTCTTCTTCTAATTTAAATTAGTTTCTCACAACAATGGTGTTAGCAACTACTTTAAAGTGGGGGCATGCATGCATCGACATTCATGTTTCAATGTGTGATTTTCCTTCTTCTTGTGATGCACCATTTTCTTGGTGGTTTCATTGGTTTTTATTTCCTTCGAGAGTGTGATATTTATTTGACTTGTCCTCTCTTGGAGATACTAAGCACAATTTTCCATAAGAAGAGACCTTGCACATGAACTAAGCAAAATCCCTTTGAACATACCTTAAACTATTTTTCATTTACAAAAGTTGTTATATGGATACCTTGCATAACACACATTGAATACATGTGGTTCCAACTTGTTTGTTCATGAGTCCCAAGTATATGAAGTTTTTTTTTCCTCGTGAAGCTTGGAGTTTATTGTTTGTTCATGAGCTCCAAGCATACAAAATTTTTCTTGTCTCATGAAGCTCAAATATCATTATTGCATGGCACCTTATCAAAGTTATCAGGAGGTATAGCTTTGGTCTGGTTGTATCGAAGCTGAATGAAGGCATGAATTCCCTAAGACATTTGTTTATGTGGGCACATATCGATCATGTGTCTCACCCTTTCAGATACTCACCCCATGAACAACCTAAAGTTCCATGGCCCCAGAGTGTGTGTATTGTGGATACTCACCCTGTGGATGACCTGAAGTTCCATGGCCCTAGAATGAGCACATCTTTGTCGAAGATGGATCCACACATATTATTCTTTTCTTTCTTCTTTATATCATTGGCATTGTATGTTTGTGTATCCCATTTTGCTGCAAGTCCTACACCTTGTGTGTGTCCTTTTGTGCTCATCCTGGTTTGATGAAGGATCTTGGATTCTTGGGGCTTGTAAACCTCCTTTCATCTTTGTCATCCTTTGCCATCCGCATTGGTACACCTGGATCCCTCTTGAATGTCTAATTTAGTATGAGTTTGAAAGAAGTTCATCATCTCACTAAAGTGGGGGCTATATGTAGTGACAAAAATTGTACTCCCTTGGAAATGGTACAATTACACTTAATTTGGGAATAATTAATGATAAATTGGACTTGATATTGCCTTGATCTAGTGTTGTAATGAATTTCACTCATCCACATTAGGTTTTGGGCCGTTTTAAAACTAAATAAACCTAAATTTTCCTTAATTCAATGTTGTAAAGTGTATTTATCACACCTTCATATTAAATTTAGGAGGCTTGTAAATTAAGTGGACCTAATCTAGTGTTGTAATGTGTCATACACATTCACATTGGATTTAGGGACCTTCTAAGCTAAATAGACCTCATTTTTGCTTAATTTAATGTTGTAAAGTATATTTATTTATACTTTCACATTGAATTTTGAGCCCTCTTGCATTTATGACCTTAATGTCATCATTAATAGGCCCCTAAGACCTTATATTGTGCATCCCAAGGCATATATCAATCAAAATCTTGACAATATCAATAAATAAACTTAATTTCTTGACACCCTGGTACTTTCTCTCTCCAAATAGGCCTTGTGGGAACCATACACCACCTTGGTAATATGAATCACACCTAGGTGGGACCCATATTCCACATATGTCGTATGAGTCCCATTTGGCCTATTTTTAAGTTTTTGAGTAGGAAAATTGGGTTTTAAGTTCAAATTTTATGAATGCAGGCCTGTGGGATCCAATTAATGGGATATTAGATGGATTTACTATATAAATGAGGTATAAAATCTTTATTTGACATAAGCATTCATGATATCAAGTCAAGCAATCAAGAGTTAAGAATTCCAAGACTTTATAAGATCATCAAGAGAGCATTCAAGATCATTTCTAAGGCATCAGAGGGCATATTCTTCATCAATTGTTGCGGAAATTCAAGATTCATCATCATATCAAGGATTATCAAGCATCAAGAATGTTATTGATCTAGTGTTGTGATGTTGCATTCAAGATCCAAGGTCAAGCATTGTTCTATACTATCTCAATATCTAGATCTACATCGTTCATGGCCATTTCATGTTAAATTGCTAATTTACAAGACATCATTCAAGGTATCATTTTACATGCTTCATGTACTATGTTTCATGTTTCATGTCCTTTTTTCATTGTTTCATCATTTGGTTTAATTACCTTAAAGGAGTTTGACCAAGGTAGACCCCTATTCCCTAACAATAAACACACTCTCTCTCTCTCTTTGTGTGATTGTAGATCTAGGTGATTTGAAGACTTGAAGATCCTTTGAAGATTAGGTTACAAGATTGGAGAAAGTCATCAAGTTGTAACAATGTTGTCATCTTCACAAAAAGTCACCTATAGGTATGAAATCAACAATTTTAGATTCATAAATTAGGTCAAGGAGAAAGAGCATAGGTTGAAGACTAGAATCAAACCATAATTTTCCAAAAAAGTAGAATAGGACTAATATGCCAGAAGTGGCATACGAGTCCTACTATAGAAAATTTTCAAGATTTTTGCAGATTTAGAATCTATAGTGCCAAAAACAAATTTCAAACCAGAAACCTTGATCTAGGATTGATATGCTAGAAGTGGTGCATTAGTCCTAGTATTCCCTAAATCAAGATTTTTCAATAATTTAGAGTTGTTTGCAAGTCTTTACAGCTTCCCAGGTGCACCATTATGATTTCTTACCTTTATATTATGTTTTTCATGAATTTCTAGGTAATACATTCAATTTTCATGCATCACTATTTTTTAACATTAGATCTTGCATTTCATTATCTTTTCCAAGCCCTAGCTTGGAGGTGAACCCATCATTTAGCCTCAATCAATCTCTAAACATACCTTATGACATCCCTATTGCAGATCTCTTACCTTTATTCCACTCTTGGGTTGAGATCTCTTGGGCCTCCTTGAATGAAACTTGAGGGAAATAGGTCTAGGTCTCTAAGCACCTAGTTTGTGTTCCATCTCCCAAAAATGTGGAACACTATTTCCATTGTTTCACATTCAAACCCTACAACTTGACAACACATGGAAACTTAATTATATTGACAATCGACAAAGATCCAAAACTAACACAAAGAGGAAAAGAAGGCTCTGATTTAGATCTAGAAGTTTTAAAATAGATTATTTTTTAGTGAAAAGTACACTATTTTCATAGGTGACTTAGTCCTCCATTTTTAGCCCCAAATTTATATCATGGGTACATAAACTCTACCCAGTTTGTTTCTAAAGTCTAAATTCGTCTGTGAATTTCTAAAATGATTGTTTTTGCATTAGAATAGTTATTTGGACCAATTGTCTAGTGAAATAATTATAGTTCATTCCAAAATCCATTCCAAATTTGTTCAAGGGAAATTTGACTCACCTTTCAGGTTGTAATTCAGTCATATACCTCATCAAAATTCATCAAACCCACACTACCTCAAATTTTAAATAAAATTTAATGGAAAAGTAACCATTGAAATCCTAGTGTAAGTATCTATGGTTTCACTTTTCCCACATTTCATTTTGGTGAACCAAGCATCTTAACATTATAGACTTTCTGAAATTTGAAGCAATTCATCCTAGATCTAGGCTTACCATTGCATTGGTTTTTCGTTGTTCAATTAGGCATTAATTTTTGCATCATAAAAAGCATACAAATTCAAAAATTTCATATCATATTAGATGATAGGTTACAATCGGTTTAATTTCACTTATTTTAGGTCAATATCTACATTCCAATTATATTTACAAGTCTGCATTAGGTCATTTAAATCTAAAATCAAATTATTCATTGCATTCATTTAGGCACCTTGCATATAGCTCAAAAAAGTGAAAAATTACATTGTATTGTTTCAAAAAGGCATCAACATCATCATTTTTCAGATTTTGGTATATTAAAATTAGACAATTCTTCCATCTTAGATATGAAAAATATATTTGGAATTGTCCTTTATTGCTTAAACATTTTGTAAATTGTTGCACACTTGAATTTTGAATTACATAATCCTAAATTTGGAAAAATTTGGAAAAATATTCAACATCATACCTATCCACACACAAAAATAGGAACCTTAGGTAGTATTATACATAGAAAAAATTATCTCTACCAGACATAGATGCCCTGGGTGACCTAGTCTAGCTAAATCTACCTCAAATTTTAAAATTAGATTCATATTTGTTATCACTCTACAAATATGGACTCTAATTTTCCAATTTGTTTCTTTAAGAGGTTCATGAGTCTATTTTCAATCCTTTTTTATTTAACATGCATAAAAAAAAATGAAACTAGAAATTAAAGGTTAATCTTAGAGAAAGCATAGTAATTTGATCATGTCAGATCTATTTCTATAAGTGCATTATATACCTACCAAGTCCTTTAGTTGTGATGAATTTAATATGTTAGATGATGCCCTTGGGGACTTCATCTCACCTAGATCATCCACTAAGACTTCTAGCATTCTAAAAATTTAATCATTAACACTCCTAATAATCATGTTAGTGATTCTTCAAATATCTCTCCTAATTATGAGAGTATCTTGGAACAAGAGAATAAAATCATTGACACATTTATTAATATCACTTTTCCTAATCTTCATTCATCTTCCATCATCTCCCATACTTGTGATAATGTGTTGGTGGAAGAGGATGCAATCATGGAAAATCATGACAATCAGAGCTATTCTTCTCCTAATGCTCCACCTACTTTTGAAGAAGGTATCTTGGTGTTAGAGGATCCAATCATTAAGTGTCATGAGAATGTTGTTTGTTTATCTCTCAATACCTCTCCTACTTGGGAAGATATTGTGGCACAAGAGGACAAAATTATTGAACATTTATTTCAAAAGACGGTACTTCTATATAGTGGCTTGCCTAAGTCAAACCCCATTTTCATATTTTTACCTCTGCATACAACAATTGATGATGATCAAGAGGGCACACCCTACGATGGAAAAGGCCAAAACAACAATAATTGACTGAAATGATGAATGATAAATGAAAATGCTACCTTGATGTGAAACCCCTGTTGAAGTGAGTCACACAAGTTGCCATAAAATTTGATTGATGAATGCTTTGATTTCTTGATAGACCTACAAAAGGTTAGCTCATAAAACATAATGGATTTATGCAACTAGCATGTAGAGGATAACTCAATACATCTTTATGAAATGCAATGATTGATTTATAATAGCTTCTTGAATGTATAATCGCTCCATTCATCTTGATTTCTTGCAAGCTTGAACTTGATTGATGAAAATGATGTAATAATGGTACTAATTCTACCCTTGATTGATTTTAAGATCTTCAATTTTTCTTAATAGATTTCTCTAGCTCTCCTTCTAATTAAAAGAAAAAAAATGACTTGTATTTATATGCAATTCTTTTAATTTCCTAAAAATCAAATGTTGACAACCAAAAATTAAAATTATAAGTTATCATAATAAATTACCAACACCGACATATTTGAATTTGGGGCCAAATCAAGTGGTCTAGGGAATAGTGCACCCTAGACTTGATCTACCTTATTTGGGATTAAAAGTGTTGGGAAAAAATACTAAATGTATAATTTGATTTCCCATGTTTTATTTTCTAAGAATATTTACAAAAATGTGTAATTAATGCATAATTAGGTCCAAGCACATACGAGGAGCTAATACAGGTGAAATTGTCAAGGGGGACAATTTTCAATGCTACATTTAGCCCCCACTTTAGTGAGAGTATAAACTTGCTCAGACTAACACTAAAGTATGGATATGTCAAGAGGGGTTCAATTATCCAAATATTGAGGAGATATGATGGTATTGAATCCAAGGGATGTGCTAGCCCCCAAGATTCAAGATCTTATGGTAAGACAGCATAAGGACCAAGGAACATATGAATGAAAATGTAATGCAACATGACAAACATTAAGCATACAAAATGAAGAAACGACATGAAACATAACATGATGCACATATAACATGAAGTAACAAAGTTCAAAGTAGACATATTGCAAACATAGAACAATCACAAGACATATAATAATTGTAGGACATGGTAGCTCCTTCCCAGGATCCTCAACTTGCAAAAGAAAATAACCCTAAAAAATACATGAGATAAGAATAAATCTATTCTATCAAAATATCAAGATGATATTAAGAAATGTGATTGAGATGAAAAAATAGAAATTGTATAGGCCTTTTAAAGGCATGAAAATTGAAACAGGTGAAAAACTACCTAAATAATTATCTTGAAGTTAAAACTTAACACTAACACCCCCCTTAAGTGTAAACTTGGGGATAATATTATGAAAAATGAAACACAAGATGGGTTATGGCTATGATGCCATGTTAGGAACCCATACACAACTGGTATGCAATGTAATATCTTACAATTGAAGAAAAGGAAGGAAAACTTGTGGGAGAAAACTCCTCTCCAAAAGAGAGAAAAACACATGAAAAAGTGAAAGGAGGACTTCACAGGACCCCCCAAGGACAACTCCCATCATTGATCTTAAAAAAATTCAAAAGGAGAGAGACTATGTAGCCTCCCCATAGAAAAAATTAGAAATGTTGAACATCCCCCCCATGATGAAGAAATTCATGTGCTGATCCTGGAAGTCTAAAGAATATACCATGTTTGTAAATGACATGCCTCCCTTTAGGGAGAAACAACCACTAATGCAAGAGAAACTCTAACTCTGAAAAAAGAGAAGGGATATGAAGAATCAACATGAAAAATTCCTCTAAAAACTATCCCAGTGCCTCCATGAAACCAAATGTCACATCATGATCAAGTGCAACCTCAAATGAAGAAGGTGGATCAACCAAACCATGTGGAAACTATGAAGAAAAAATCTCCAAAGACATAGATGGTGTGACAATAGTGCATATAGTGTCATTTGAAAGAAGGGATATAACCTCAAATGCATCATCCAAATAAAAAATGTGAGATTCCCAAAACAACTCTACAAGACATGTCAAATGACTATCCCACAAAGAATGAACTAAAGGATCAAAAACATCTTGATGTGTTGAACAACCGACCTCTAAAGCAACAAGAGATGAATAAACATTGGTTTGAAGAACTCCAAAGTTCAAATGACCAATCTCTCCAAAGGAATTGCTATCAAAATTAGCAAGAGGGGAATGAGGCTCATAATCATCATCATCAACAAAAAAATGGGAAAAGGAATAGAGACGAGACTCATGATCAACTTCACCAACAATAATGACTTTTCCAGTATCAGCCTCTCTAATGAAAGTAGAATCTGCAGTGAACTCTATAGTCTTAGGTACCTCACCATGAATAATTTGATAGATGGAAAGAAGATTCATGTGCAAGTTAGGAATACATAGTACATATTTGAAACAACCATCACAATCTCAACATTTCCTATCCCCTCAATATCAAAAACTTAATATCTTCAAATAAAATCTTAGAAGTATCAGTAGGATGAAGACCCAAAAAGGATAGGGAGTAAAACCCATGTGATGAGATGCTCGTGAATCCAAAAACCATCTATCATGACTAGAATGAATTTCAAAAGTTACCAATGCATGTCCTTTACCCATGTAGAGTTTATCTTCTTTACCCTTCATTTCATTTGTAAATCCTGCATTCCTTAACTATGTAAATATGGATGAAGGTGAAGGTTATGCAAATGGAGAGGCTATAGAAGGAGTTACAAATGAGGGAAGTGGAATAATGTTCATCTAAAGAATATGTGAAAGCTCATCAATCTTCTTTGTATAACAGTGTTGTTCATCATGACCTTTCTTCTTGCAATACACAACTAAACTTCTCCTTCTTGTTGGTGTAATTAATATTTAATTACCCTTTGCATAAGTTTACTTAGGCTTTATTTAGTTCCTAAGTTAGAGGTTCTTATCTTTATCTTTTGAGCTATCTTGTTTCTCAAGATAATATTAGGGTTATGCGTCTTTTCTTTTATAACGCAAATCATTATCATGTAATTAAAGAATTCTTGAATAATATTTTGTTGCACATCTTCTTGCAACCTCTCTGCTTTTTCTTATTTTCTCTTCTATGGAAGGTCTTTTTGGTTTGAAAATCTGATCTTGGTTTCTAACATGGTATCAGAGCCTTGATTTGTAGCCCCTTCTCAGCATTTTCAGAGGAATACAGTGCAAAGCTTGTTCGGGGTCCCTCGAGGGTTTCATTCCTTGAGCATCATTATCTAGCATCTTGGATCAGATCGGGGTTTTTCATTGGATTTAGAGCACTAGAAAAAGTCAAAAATGACTTATTTTATTCATTTTCATCATTGTTTTCCAAATCTATGAGGGTTGTAAGCTCAATGATTTTTTTGATAGATCTGGGGGTCGCCTAATTTTTGGAGCACTTTGGGCCCAAACGGACCTCGTCATTGGATTCGCAGCGCCCAAAAACCCCTATTCCCATATAAAATTTGTCCAGTTTAGGAAAAATTATCCGGAGAGGCAAAAAAATTTTACCCGACAGTCGTACGGCCCCCAGGCAGACATTCTGATGCACAGATTTCGAAAAAAAATAAAAAAAATAAAAAAAAAAGTCAAAACTTGCATGGGATTTTTACGCGGCCAATTAGAAAATGCAACACCACCCTTGTGCCTCCGAGTGGCAACCGCCTCACCACCAGGTTGCCACAACCATCGATAGCTCCCCCTCTAGCTCCGCCAGCAAAATCATCCACTCTCGAGGGCTTATACTTGCCAGCGGAGGTCCCATAAGGAACCGAGAGCCCCGGGCTCCCAACCCCCGCCAGTTTATTGCCTTAGTCGTGGGCCATATGGGGGACCAGGCACTATGCCCCTAGCCTCCACCCCAGTCATATGGATGAATGAGGGCTCCACTGATAGACCCTACCTTTCAGCCCCTAGTCTACCCAGGCGACTAGGGGCCTTATTTTTTTAGCCCCTGAGGGCTTCTGGGGGCCAAATCGGACATTTTTGGAGCACTTTCACAAAAACAGGCGTATCTTGGGCATACAACATCTTTTTTTTGCAAACAAGATATCATCGGAAACTTGTTTCGACGTTCTATGCAATGGTGCTAGTGTGATTATTTGGTTTTTTTTTTTATGCATTTTTCAGCCTCAAAAGTTAGATGTTTCCGTTTTCACTCTAGGAAGCATATCTTTTGACTCGCTTATCCTAATTTGCAATTTTCGCGGCTTTGGAAAGCTGGTTTCGGCCTCTATGTAGATCTGAGGTCATTTACATAAAATTTGTAACTTATTTTATGCATGTATTCATTTTTGTTTTGTGCTCTAGGTTTGCATTTTCACTTATATTTCTGTAGTTTTGCATTATCTCCTTATGCAATCATTGGGTATTGTAATAACAAACTGATATAAAGTTCCATTAAGGGGGGTTCTTGCATCCATCTTTCATGTTGGTGACAACTCGCATGAGTTTTTTTGGTTTCCTCTTGTCTCTTTTTAGCTTCTTTCTTGCTTAGATGGATACATCTTTGGTTTGCTTCAGTTCACACTTCAGTTGGGATTTTATGGTTCTTGATCCACATTGGTTCAGATCTTTCTCATTTGAAGGCCATGTTTTTATGGTTAATGTTCTAGAATATTGATGGTACTCGTCCTATGGGCAGTTTTAGTTTCAGTTTGGCATTGGCTTCAAGAGACACAACTTACAAATTTGTCATCATTATGGGTCCTTTCATTCTTTCATCTATTGTTGCTTACAGATTCCAGGGTTGATCTAGTATGTGATTTTCTAGTGTTCCTTGGCATCAGGTCTGCTATTGAATTTTTTATTCTGATATGGTATTTTGCAAACAAAACTATCTTTCCTTGCTTGTCAGATTGTGGCTCTAGTGTTTCTTCTTCAGAGTTCTTCCAGTGATTCTTTGCAGTAGTTCATCTCTTTGGGGGGGTTTTTCCCACTGGGTTTTCTCTCTTTGCATTTGAACATGAGTACCCGATCAATCCTTGTTGTCGGGACTCATATTTACATAATAATTTTGTTCTCCCTAAGTTGCACTTATGGGGGGGTGTTGGTGTAATTAACATTTAATTACACTTTGCATAAGTTTACTTAGGCTTTATTTAATTCCTAAGTTATAGGTTCTTATCTTTATCTTTTGAGCTATCTTGTTGCTCAAGATAAGATTAGGGTTATGCGTATTTTCTTTTATAAAGAAAATCATTATCATGTAATTAAATAATTCTCGAATAATATTATGTTGCACATCTTCTTGCAACCTCTCTGCTTTTTCTGATTTTCTCTTCTGTGGAAGGTTTTTTCGGTTTGCAAATTTGATCTTGGTTTGTAACACTTCTTAGGTTCATCCTCTTTTGAAGAGGTGGAGGACTCATTAGAATATGTCTTAGCCTTAGGTTTCTTCTTCCGTTTGCTCGGATATTCTTGTGTAACTAATGCATGATTCATAGAGACCCCATATAACTAGGAAAGTTTGGCTTGCTCCCTCATCAAATAGTCATACAATGTCTCAAAAGAAGGAATTTTGAATGCATTTCCCAAGGCATCCATGATGGAGTAGAAGGTAGAAGAAAAAACTACAAATGGACCTTTGAACTTAGACAAAATAAAAAAATGGACTCCTTATTAGTTTTATCCTTCCCACATCCCACCAATTGTGACCTCATAGATTTGAACTTGACTAGGAAATCATCAATGGAAGGAAATGCATCAAGGGAAAGAGAAGTTAATTCCTCCTCTAGTTGCAAAGCATGAAACTCACTGACCTAACCAAATAGGTTTTTGAACTCATCTTGGATACCTCCTTTGGTGTATTTCACTCCTAAATGTTGAAAAAAAGACTATCAAAAAAATGCAAAGCTATCAAACCCATAACTTCATTGCACAAGTTGTTTCTATGAGAAAGTGTTTCATACTCCCTAGTAAAAGTAGGTTGATTATCATTCAGTGTGGACCATAAACCCTTAGATTGGAGAAACCTATGCATTTTAATATTCTAGGTATGATAGTTATGGGGGTTAAAAGTTCAACTGAATCAAGAGTAGCCATGACAACAATTTGCACCAAAAGAAAGCAAAAATACACCAAACTATACTGAAACCTCAAAAATAACTGATGAAGCCTCTTAAAATTAAATTTCACCATTCCAAAATACTTCACGAAGAAATAATACAAAAAATGATTGATTATGTAATTAAACATGAAAAAAATTGAGTAAAATAATATACACCTTACTAGGCATTTTGTGACGGGTTCCCATGCCAAATCACCAAGAAAAATCTCCAAATCAACTTGGAAAGCACACAAGCCAACACATGGAGCACACAAGCACTTCACATGTCCAATGTGAGCACTGGAGCATATAAAGGCCAAGAAGACACCTTCACAACAAATATGGGATAAATGTTCCAGCAATCTACTTTCTAGATGGGCCCACACATCTTTTAAACCTTAAACATTTAGGGGAAAACTTAGGAAAGAAATAGTTTTTCCCAAATTTTCTTCCAACAATCATGCCTCTAGCATAAAATCACACCTAGAAAAAAGAATATGAACATGATAGTTGAATGCACAGGGAAATCAAGTTCAAGAATGGGGCCTTTCGATGAAAATTGAGGCCTCTTCAATAGAAAATCACGCCTCTAATCATAAAATTCATAGTGAGAATGGGAATAAAATGACCTCTACTCACCTCCAAATGTCAATTTATCCTTCACACGACTCCCAATATTTAATCACAACCACAGTATAGGGAAATCACACCTCAAAAATAGGAAAATTATGACTAGATGCTTGAGTTTAAATCATCATGTGTCCAAGGATAATTTGTGGCCACCTAAAAATAAGTTACAGTTGCACAAATAGAATGGAATAATCATACTGTAGATCAACAATTGTAAATCACACCTCCCTTTTATAAATCATGCTTCAACAAAATCAAAAACCCTCAGATCTCTTCCTATAGAATTCATAGAATTATTACTTCTCATGACCTGAAACCCCAGTAATGATTTCTATAGAAAGGGTTCTGGCTAACATCGGATCAAACCAAAAAATTTAGGCCATGGTACTATGGCCAAATCAAATAAGCTTTGTGATTTGAGATATTTTTTGTTGGAAAAGATCTCACCACTACATGTCAGGAAAATTACCTCTTGAGCAGAATCAAACCCTCTTGAGAAAAGATAGAACACACCTTCCATCTATTGTTAAATGCTTGATCAGTGTGGCCACACTCAATGCAAGGAAAATATTTTAGCAGAAAATTCACGATAAAATAAAATTGGAAATAATGGCAACTTTGAAATTTAATAAATTTTAAATTCCAAAAAATATCTTTAGTAGAAAAAAAAATATGCCTGGATCTCCTCGAAAAAAAATCTCAAGGAAGGTGAGCAGGAGGAGGAAATTTGATACCATGTAGGAGATGGCAGCTCCTTCCTAGGATCCTTGACCTGGAAAAAAAAACCGCCCTCATATATACACAAGAGAAGAACAAAGCTATTCTGCTAAAATATCAAGATGATATTCAAAAATAAGATTGAGATAATAAAATACATATTGTATAAGCCTTTTAAAGGAATGAAAAATAAAATGGGTGAAATAATACCTGATGCAAGAAAACTACCTAAATAATTATCCCAAAGTTAAAACTTAACACTAACAAGAATCACAAAAGAAAAACAAAAGTTTAGTACTAAAAGGATTCAAATCGATAAGGCAAAGATATCTCAATATTAATTTTTTCTCAAATACCAAACATCATCCATCAAATGTGTTGTTTAAAACAAAATAGTGATATCATAAGGAAGTAAAATCACACATGAAACACATGGATCCACTAGAAAGAAATTTGTGTTATGATAGGTTGCCATGCAAAAATGATCAAGTTCATGAATCAACAAACTCTATTATGCCAAACCCATGGACTATTTCACCAATCATGCTTTAAGGAACACATAAAAGTTTAATGCCATGGGGGAAGAATAATTTCTCAACATCACATGGGATGAATTGATAACCATGCCTCAGGGGATTTTATAAAAACACCACCACAAAAGGGATACATCAATAAGTCAAATCTCACAAATCATCTATTGAATGGATAGGGGTAATATGCCCCCCTTTAAAATATCAACACACTTGCTATGTTGGTATTTTAATAAAATAAAGGGGAAGAAGGGATACTTCACAAGAATACACATCTCCAAAACTAGTTATCATTTCTCCACAACTGTAAAGGAAAAGACAACCATACAAGGTTATATGGTGTTGCTACCATAGAAAGAAATATGGTTACACTTAAGATTGTACCACCATGTTTCATTATATTCATTTTTAGAAATTATTTTATATCCAAGCCCATAATATTCTTCCAACTTAGATGAAGAAGTATTAACTAGATGTTGATAAGAAGAATTGATTCTTTCATTAAAATTAAAATCCTTTTTAAGTTTTTTAAAGCTAGGCATCACCAACATATGAGGGATAAAATCTAAAGAGCCCACATCACCGTCATGGTGTGTTGTCTTTGGATTTTCTGATATAGAACAAGATTGAATGAATGAAACACAAGACTCCTTAGGTTTAGATTGTGAGATTTTATGCTCTCACATGAAGGAGGGTGTAAAATATAATGAGCCCCAATCATCACCAAAATATGTGTATGAAGACAAAGCAATATCATGATAATTATTTGTATTCAACTCTTTGGACCTTGATGGCGAGATTTTAGACTCCTATTGAAACAAGGTGTAAAATATATATTGACCCCCAATCATCACCCAATAGCACATACATAGTATCATTATCATTGGAAGGTAATGTATTACCTTTTGAAGATGAAATGAAGGTATTAAGAGAGTTGGAAGTGTTATGTTTGGCTTTGATTTTTGAATTATAACTTTGTTAATATTATTTTACCATATATATTTTTTTATTATATTCATATTTTATCACAAGGTGTAGAGTGGATGTGACTCCCTTCATGGCATGAATCCATGGTCTACCTTGGAGAAGATTATATGAAAGAGGTCTTGGCATGATATGGATAGAGGTAGGAAAAATCCTACCTTAATTGGTAGTGTGATCTTGTCCCTAATGGTTTCCTACTAACACTATCACAACCAAAAATACAAAGATATTTATGTTCAATAAGATTATTATCGACAAGTTTATCTACAAGATTTATGCTACAATCATTAAGACCCAATCCATTATCATTAAGAGTATTTATAACCCCATTTTTATTAACTCTAACCATTATCATTAGAGCCTCATGTTTGTTTTGGATCTCAAGAGAGGGTAATTCATGTTGAGGGAAGGTAATATCAAACTTTGTTTCTTGCATACCATCAAAAAAGGTTGTTACATCATTTAGTTTGACAAAAGGTGAGATATTAATCTTTTGTAAATCCTCTTGAAGCATCTCATGGTATGTATTTAATGTTTTAATTAAATCCCAAAGGGACATATTGGCTAGAGTATTATGGAGTTTCTAAACAAGATCATATTCTTTACCACTATGTTAAATAAATATAGGTGGGATGGGAGATACAGTTGAGGTAATGAAAATGATGTTGTTTATTTTAGTTGATTATTTTTTCCAATGTTATACATGTGAGCAACTACATGATAACTTGGTCAATTCAACACATCTTGTGGCACATGGTTACTAGTGAGTTGTTTTACAAAGTTTAGGATATAGCCATAAGGTTTAGGAGGTCCAACAGATAAATGTGGGTGTATAATTTCAGCTTGTTTGTAATCTTCTATGAATGGAATATATAATATCAATTTTGAACATTCATCTATGCAAGCCACCTTACTATCATTTGAGAATCAATGGTTTCATCCTCTTGTGCCACAATATATTTCTGAGTAGGAGAGGTATAGGGAGAGGAACAAGCATTGTTCTCAATGATTGGATCCTCTTGCACCAAGATAATCTCACAAGTAGAAGAGATATTGGGAGAAGAAAAAACATGATTGTCATGAGTTTCAATGATTGAATTCTCTTTCACAAAAATAACCTCACAAGTAGGAGAGATATTGGGAGATGCATCAATAAGATTTATAACAAAATAGGAGAGGCAAACTCATTTTCATATGTATGTAACAAAAAAAATTTAAATTACCTCTGAATGCTTTGCCTAGACCTACTCAAACATGTACAAAAAAACAAAAATTAGTCCTTAAACAAGTGTAAACAAGCATTCCACGTATGAAATTCATTCAAACACAAGAACATGAAATCAAAAAAAAAAATCAAGTAATCTACTAATAAAATCCTATTCTAATGCTCAAACCAACATCCCATAGGGGAATTGGTGCTTCTTTGATGTGCAAAGAAGCCCTTTCCCAATTCCTTGATAAGCTTAATGGTAGATGTGTGATTCTTGATGCCAAATGCCAATAACCTAGTTATGAATGATGAAATTCTATGCTAACTTGGATGAAAGTGTGGATGAAATTTTGGATAATAAACTTGAATAAACTTGTGTCCCCAAAATCAATAGAGAAGGCCTCTATTTATAAGGAAGAAGGATTGAAGAGTGAAGAATAGGAAGAATGTGGGATGAAAAAAGGGACCAATGGCATTGTGACACTTGTCAACATGCTAATGAAGGAGAGTGGAGCACATTTTGAACAATGTGCATGTTTAATGCATGTAGGTGAAATTTGAATTTCAAGAGGTGGGCTTGTGTAAGAGGGGATGTAAGAGGAATTAATACCAAGTTGGCTCAAGGAGAGGACATGTAAGAGACTTAAATGCAAAGGTGGAGGGAAAAAGTCCTTTGTGAGGGAAAAGTCAAGTGGGTGGAATATTCAAAAGAATATGCCATATTTGAATGAAAATAGGATAATTAGTAAATCAAATAAATCGATTTACATGTGCAACTTGCAAAAGCTAGAGGAATGGAGGACTAGTGTTAGGGGTTAATTAATTTAGGATTAATTAACTTAGATGAAATTAGTTTGATTGTGACATTTAATTTTGTAGACACTAAAAATTGGTCTAAGCCTACGACTTCAATTTCTTCATAATTTGTACCTTCATTGTCATAATTAAATAATCCTAATTATTTAATTATTTCTAAAGTCTTTGGTCCTCTATTAATTAAATAAATTTAATTAGTTAATTAATTCATTTTACCATTCTTCAATCCTAATTAATTAAATAAATGTTAATTATTTAATTGCATCACTAATTCACTTTATCCTCTTTCTGAAATTAAATAAATTCTTATTTAATTTTTTCTTATCACACATTCAACTATAATTAAATAAACACTTTAATTATTTAATTATTCTATAAACCTTTTCTCCAGTCAATTAAATAAATCTTAATTTATTTAATTTAATCTACAAATTTTGAATGTTGAATTAAATAATCAGGGTGTGTGGAAGATGATGGTGGGCCAAAAAGTGGCAATATGATGGGTTTGTGGTGGACTTTTTTTAACCCAAAATTGATAAAATGAAAAGGGTTTTTAAAGGATATTCTTAGCTTTCCACTAATATAAATTATGCTTTACTTTGAATTTAATAAGTAATTATTATTCATTTTCTATTTGAATTATGACTAAAGTTTGATTGATAGGTTGATTGAAAACATCTATAGCTTTCAAAGCGATATCACATTTTTAAAATCCAAAATATGTGTCACATTCTATGCTTCACATACTATAGGATTCAAAAAAAAATTGAATTTCATGAAGTTTTGACCAAGTTAAGGTGGTCGGACAAATGAGTTTTTATATTTTTAAAAGTTGTAATAAAAAATCATAATTAATTATTTACTAGGAAAAATTTACAAAAACACATACATCACATCAGTACATGAGTCCTCTACTTACATATAAAATATTATAAAAATATATTATCATTTTATTGTGGTTGGTGGTGACAGACACCTACATCTTATTTTTTCCCTGAAATTTAAGTACTACATTGAAATTTCAAATTTTCACCAAATAGACTTTTTTGAAGCAAAGCTAGTAGTTTAGAAACTACATTCAATTTTCTATAGATTCTATTCTTACATATTTTTGAAATAATATAGTTAACTTATTCTTTTTTTAACGTCAAGTTGCCTAACTCTGATTTTTCTAATTTTTTTGCCACTTAAGGGCCTATTTTTTCCATGATGATCCTATACATACCCATCATTTAATTCATAAAAATAATTATACTTGGAATATTCGTCTATAATTGAATAATCGCTTAGTTATCTAATTATTCATTATCGCTTAAGTCAAGATTTAATGAAATCAACCAATTATCTCCTGATTTAATATATGATTGTCTCTGACGAATTGACTCTCTGTCTTAATCAGTCAGTTATCTAGTTTTAATTCTTCTATGTGCAAAATTTTATTAATTAAATAGATTTAAGTAATTCATTCATTCATTCATGTATTCAAATAGACTGTTTCCTCTATTCAATCTTTATCCTTTACATACAATCATTATTCTTCTAAATTTTGAACACTTTCAACTAAAGATTAAATTATTATTTAATCTTAATTCCCACCTTTTATGTTTTATCACTCATGTCACTACTGACACTAATCTCAATGCATTACAAATCTTTAATCTTAATCGCCAGTCTATCTTTCAATCCAAGCCTGTCATTCGAAAACCCTATTTTTTATAAATTGGCCTAACCTTCATCATTGTTACTCCTCCTGAAATCTTATGACTTTTGGAAGCAATCTATTATCTGAATCTTTGATGTTTTTCTAAATCTCCATCATAGGCTATACTTGCATAGAGAAATCGGACAACAATCATACTTCATATGACAAAATGGAGAAGGACAATCAAGGTTATGCATGGAATTATGTAGATATTTAGTGAGATGGTTATGTTATTTACATATTTATATTTTCCATTGCTCTTTTTTGTTAACTTAGTTTACATTTGAGTTTATTGCATTGTTATTTCTTTGATCTTTCTTGTTTTCATGTGTTACATTGGTGAACCCAATGTGAAGACACGCTCTTCACAAAAATTCATAGAAATTTTATTCCTTTTTGTAGGTATCGTATGATTTGATGCAATTGACCTTGTGAGCCACATATGATGAGGAAAGTGACGCATCTAGAAAAATGCAACGCATCTATGGCCTTTTGCGACACATTTGACTGGTAAAACCTATGACGCATCTATGACCTTGTGCAATGCATCTGGCTGGTATAATTTCTAAGTTTGAATTCTAAATTTTTCATTGTAGTTTTCATTATGACTAATTTAAAATTTACAGCATGTGTTCTTGAGGAGTTAACATAGTGTTTGCAAAACATTTCATAGAAGACAAGTATTTGAAACCTTTTTGTAGGACGATAGGCAAAGAAAAATTTGAAACTACTAATGAATTGTTTTGTAGGACATGTGTCGAAGACTAGTTTGAACCAAATTGTCTTAGTAGATTAGATAATTGTCATTTGGGCTTAAAATTAATTATTGTCTTATGTGTTTGGTGTGTTCTGCACAATCTTTTAGTTTAACTACCTGATTCAATAATAGAAGTATCATCTCCCCTTGTGCATTCATGTGATCCTGTGTGTAAGAGAACCTATTATTGACTCTAGAAATTGGGCCTTTCTTGGTGGGAAATTGTACTCACCCCAAGGTGACTCAAACTGGCAACGAAGCTTTTTAGCTAAGCTACTCTCGACCGGTATACAAATGTGAATCCTATCAGAAAGCTTAGGATTACAGGTGTAGATTTGTTATGAAGACAAGATCATTGTATCTTTCCTCACGCATAGCCACTTGAACGTGTGCCCTTACTATGAGCCAATTATTTTTAGTTAACCAAAAACCTTCTATTTGTTGGTTTTAGAGGTCAGACCTCTAAATTTGTCTCATGTTCATGTGGTTCTTAATAGAAATGAAAAGTATGCCATGGAAGTTTCATGGGTACTGAAGCTTGGTTTCCCTAGAGAAGTGAGTGTCATGGGGTGGAGCCAGTGGATTCAAGATTCTAATCATTAGCTTTGAATAAGCGCAGTCAGGGAAACCCAAGTAAGAACTCAGTAGATATTGTCACAGTAGCCTTAGGATTGTACTTGCCTTCTGGAATTATGCATGTTCATGTTTATCAAACTTGAAACACATTGATTTCTAATTATCTTTATTTTCCAAAACTTGATCACAAACAAAGTTAGTCAAATATGCCATTCACCAGAAAACCACAACTATTAACTAGAAAATTGCAACTGTTAACCAAAAACTCATAATTGTCAAATTGAATCGCAACTGATAACCCAAATATCACATCTATCAAAACTGAGTCCATTCTGTCCTTTACTAGAAAAACTGAGTCACATCTATTTACTAGTAAGCCACATCTGCCTTAGTCACATTTTCTTTCTAGAATACATCTGATATCCTGAGTTTTATATGTCAAGTTTGTTAACACCTCCCATACTGAAAAACAACATTTGAAAACTGTCTATGAAACATTTGATCTAGTGGGTCACATCTATAGTTTAGAATGACACATATGCCCTGTCACAGACCCAAACCTTTGTTTACCAGTACACATTCTAAGTCAGAAAACCCATCTGACACGTCCCAAGTCACATCTTCCTGATACAGAGTCACATCTGCTTGATACAGACCTAAGACATAGTTTACTAGTAGACCACATCTAAAATTACAAACCACAATTGCTAATTTCTGTGATGTATTTGCCATCTTGAACCATAATTTTTTGATTATTAGAAAACCATAATTCACTACCATAGTCCAAAATCAAATAGTCATACTAGTCTTTGATTTATCCTTTTATATTGATCCTCGGACATAAACTAGAAAATTTTCTCATTCTTTTCATGATTGCATCCTTTGGGTATCATTTAGTCATTAGCCATAGGAATCCTAGTTGTAAATCTTACTTCCATCTTAGGAGTCTTTATTACCGTCAAATAGATCAAACTTTTAGGGAAATCATCATTTACAAATCTTAGAATAGTTCAACATTCCATGCTTTGGATAAACCCCTACTTCAACAAACACTATCATTGAACCTAGTCATTTGTCATCATATCTTTTGTCCTACGCGTGAGTCCTCCTAGCTCATCAGTCTAGTTTGGGATCTCACCTTATCTTTTGCTCCTAGTCCTATGAAGGTTACTTATCAAAACTAAATTGAAACATGGGTTAAACTATAGGTGGTTGGTAACCTCTTTTAGGGTCTTCCAAAATTGATTACCTTAGAAGTTTTCTTAGAATTTTGCATACTTAGATACTATCATCCTAGGATAGCATTATTTTAGGCATTCCTTGTTTGCAAGAAAATACCAAAAAAATATTTGCATTCATTCCTTATATCTAGAAAATCCCAGAAACATAGACTAGATTCATACCATCTATAGACTTAGTTTTTGCATCACTTGCACTTTGAGCTTATCTTACATGGTTGAACCGAGGTCTAAAAGGAAAGAAAGAGAACAAATGGCTGACCCAAAAAAATTCATTAATCCATTCTCAAACCCCTTTCAAGGGACATCCTCATTGAGACCTCACAAAATTTTGTTAGAAAAATTCGTCACTAGAGACTCACAAGGATGCATTCTAGTTGAAGACATAGGTGCTGCTGCACAAGACCCTGAGTTTTCCTCCTTTGTAGATGACTACTAGAAAATGATCCTCAATGATACTTAGCCAAATTTCTAGTAGAAGGTGCCAAGTTACCTCCTAGGTTTGACATATGTACCTTACAAACTGCATCTACTCAAGGGACAACCACAACAACTACTAGTGCCACTATACCTCAAGTGACTACCACTATACCATTTGGAATACCTACATAGAGTTCCCCAATAGTACATACATCTCCATTTGGTACATCTAGCATGACACATGGTCTAAATTTCGCTATAGGGGCATCATCGTCCAATCCCTTTAGCCCTCTTGTTAGGAACAAAAGATCTAAAATGTCAACTCCTATACCAAGTGCCAATGTCACTAGTACCATACCACAAACAACTATACCAAGTGTCAATGTTGCTAGTACTATACCACAAAGTGGGGTCTAACAAATAAGAAAAATATCCTCCTTTCAATATGGAAGTCGACCCATCCCTTCACAAAACATCCCCATTCCTAATCAACCAACGTCAACTCACAATCCATTCACATGAAGTCCAAGTCAAAAACCTTTCTCACAAATTCTAAATCAAAATCCATTCACTCAAATTCCAAATAAAAACCCATTCATCAACATTTCAAATCAAAATCCACCCTACATACCAACACTTAACCAAAACCCATCACAAAATGTTGGATTCCAAAACACGTACATAGACCCAAACAATCCAACTAACACATCATTAACTCAAGTTGACATCCTGTAGACACAAATGTGCTCTTCAAACATAGATGAACAATATGGCAATGTCTAACAAAATAAATTTTTTAGCTAAGGACTTATGCCCATTTCTCTTGGACAAATAATTATACATGACACCTTTCCCACATGGGTATGTTATACCAAATTTTCCCAAGTATAATGAAAAGTGCAATCCAATCGAACACAAGGGAATTTTCCACAATGTGCATAGATGTTGCATATGACCCCACCTATCTTATGAGACTTTTTCCAAGAATCCTTATTGGAATTGCACTAGAATGGTTTTCGAGTCTTCAATATGGCATAAAATCATGGGGTGAATTGGCTGAAAATTTTATCAAACATTTCTTCTTTAACATCAACAACAAGATCAACATAGCAACCTTGTGTCACACTACACAAGAAGAAGGAGAAAAAATTATCACCTTCTTCCAGAGATGGAGAAGTATAGCTAGTCAATGTCCTGTGGAAATACCTAAAAAATAGAAGGTCGCTATATTCCAAGAAAACCTCAACTCATAATTGAGAAGTTATTTGAGAGTACACTATTGTACTTCATTTGTGGAACAAGTGGAAAAGGGCCTCATACTAGAAAAAGGTCTCATATAAGAAGGTGAACTCAAGGTACCCAATAGAAATCCAACTGTGCAGAACACCCCTAATGACAGAAACACGTTTTGGTCTTAGAACAAAAATGTTACCAATGATGGGGTCATTGATGCTAAAACCCTACAAGCAGGAGCGGTCATTACACTTAGAGGAAAAAACCCCTCTTCCAATAAACTCAATGCCATAAATAAAACTCTCAACACTAGACAAAACACCCAACGGACACAACAACAAAGGAGGTTTCCAAAACGTGAGTTCACTCCTCTAGGGAACCATTCGAATCGGTCTTCAAATAATTGTTGCAACACAACCTCATACAGCTTCAAGAGCCAAGACAATACGATCCAGGACAATTTAAACCCTTTTGGTGGGATGAAAATTCCTTTTGTGATTTCCATAGAACTAAAGGACATAGCCTACAAAATTTCCAACAACTGAATAACAACATACATGATTTTTTTGAGAACAAAACTATTGAAGTCAGCGGATAGAAACAAACATCTTCAAACATTGATCACAAGATATTTTCTGATCCATTACATGACCATGGGAAAGGAAAATCCCCTAGTTTTGGAAACAATACCAATACTTTGGCCAACTATGCTAATGTCTAGCATGACTATCATGGCCCAATCATAAATCACATCTAAGCCAATGATGAGCAGGTCAATACGATTAACATAAAAAAAATTCCTGAGTGTTCTATCAACACTCGCCGAACCAAAATAACCATCCAAGGACCTCCATCACAGAAACCACCACAGACCTCCAAACCTCAGTATAACTTACTTGACTAGTTGGGGAAGACCCTAGCTCAAATCTCTATCTTGGAACTATTGTGTATCTTCCCTGATCATCAATCTATTCTAGACAAGGCTTTACAAAGCACGACTATCCCCAATGACCTTGATGTCAATTGTTTCCAAGAGATGGTAGGCTACCTAACCAAAAATCATCATGCTACCTTCTTTGAACAATATTATGCAATCGAAAAGATAAACCATAATGACCCTTTGCATCTTGAAGTCCTTGTTCATAAAATGAAAGTTAGATGAGTCTTGGTAGATGGAGGAGTAGGGTTGAATCTTTTTACCTTGAAACTGGTTAAGGAATTAGGCCTCTTAGAGGCATGTGTGGACACCACCAAAATCATTGTCAATAAGGCTTATGATGATTAAGAATGAAAATCAAAAGGAGTTGTAACACTCCCCATCATAATTGGTCCTATAGTTATGGAGACAAACTTCCATGTCTTGGATTTTTTCCTCCCATATAACCTTTTGCTAGTTAGACCATGGATTCATGCTATGAAGGAAGTGTCTTCTACTTGCCATCAATGTCTAAAATTCCCCTACAATGGTATTAAGATTATAATATATGGTGACCCAGATCCTTTTCAATATTGCACTAACCTACGAGGGATGCCCCAACACCAAGTGCCTATAAACTAGGAAGCTTCATCATCCAATTCATCTCACTACATCGATCCATCTACCCTTTCCAAAACATCCACTTCATAATCACTACCTTCCACTCCTAAGGTTGAGATCCAAGATAGGGGTCATGGAGAATATCACATGAAAGCATCTTATTGTGTTAGCCATTTTTCTCCTCCTAAATCATATGGTTTCCCAATAACAGATAAGAGAAAAGCAGTGGTCACCATACACATCCCTCCCACAATGACTTTCACAAAATGGGGGGAACTAAGTAAAGAAGCCATAAATGAAGAAGATGTGACCTCCTGGTTATACAAAGAAAACAATGAGGAACCTCCTCCATTTGCTTAGATACCTACAGAACAATATGGAAAAGGTTTCACGATAATGCAAAGCAAAGGATATAATGGACATAGTGGCTTAGGGTTACATCAGAATGGGAGGAATAAACCTATCATTATTTCTAAATGGCCGAAAGGCCTAGGGATTCAATTTCAACTTCTTTAGATTGGAATTTCTAGTACCACATCACCTTTACTAGAGGAAATAAGTGCTTCTAAAATTATCAAGACATCTGATGAGCCATTTGACCAACCCTACTATGATTCCCTTGACTCTAACGAATATGAGTGGGATTCCCTATCCTCCACCTCTATCATGGACCTTGATAAACTATTTGGAGAACTTGACCTAATGCTTAATTCCTCACAAAATCCATTGAGTTCCTATCCACAAAAGACTTTAAAAAAAGAGGAATAGTTTAAACATTACTATTAGGAATCTCTTGATCCTACCTCTTGGGAACTTGAAAAAATCCACTTTAG
>VDFB02018296.1:6709643-6772270 GCA_007258455.2 Sequoia sempervirens | reverse complement strand
CACACTAAGTCCATCTATCTCTCTCCCCTATACCTTTATAAACCTTGACCCTTAAACCCTCTACCATATACCCTAAACCTTAAAGTTTAACCCCTAAACCTTCTACCAGATACCATTAATCCTTAGGTCTATGTGTACACAAATCGGATATCCGATTTGAAACGGATATCCGATTTGAAGTGGATATCCAATTTTTAGACCATTACTTTAAAAAAACAAAATATGATTTTTACAAATCAGATATCCGATTTGAAACGGATATCCGATTTGTAAAAATCACATATATACAACTATTTTCATTGTTTTAAAGTTACAGTCTACAAATCGGATATCCGTTTTAAATCGGATATCCGTTTCAAATCGGATATCCGTTTCAAATCGGATATCTGTTTTAAATCGGATATCTGTTTCAAATCGGATATCCGTTATGGAAAACTAGGATTAGTGTTTGCTTTAATGGTGTGTACTAACACCCAAGCCTAAAAAAAGTCAACACGATATTTTCGCGTTTTTGGGTCGATGAAAGACGTTTTTTTTCCTCATTGCCACTTTTTGGCATACCATGATCCTGTACATACCCTTTAGATAACCAAACCTTGGCAATAGGGCCATCTTAGAATCCATCTATGCCCAAGAAAAATAATAAGGAAGACTTGGTAAGGAACCTGTGTGACTATGTGAACAACTAAGCCTTTACCTTGACTCCTTTGAACTTCGACACCGCTAATGATGACATGCCATTAGTATATCCCCAGGTTATCATTTGAGATCAACAAGAAACTCCCATCTTAGACATGTTTGAGAATGGTGAAGCAATAGCTAAGTTCTTGGGACTACAAGAAGGAATACCTAATGGTGACCATAAGGCTGGATTTACCATAGACTTGGATAACATGGCATATTTTGGGGAATCTGTTCAACCCTCCAATCAAAAAAATAAGAAAAACAATGAAAAAAATAAAAATGGAAAGTCCCTAGGTGAAAATTGAAAGGTGCCTTTGGATGATGAAAAAGCCAAAAATAATAAC
The DNA here is from genome assembly GCA_007258455.2 of Sequoia sempervirens. Classification (NCBI taxonomy): domain Eukaryota; kingdom Viridiplantae; phylum Streptophyta; class Pinopsida; order Cupressales; family Cupressaceae; genus Sequoia; species Sequoia sempervirens. Next base: position 6,771,242 of record VDFB02018296.1, on the reverse strand, counting down.
GTATTCGAGGGAGAAAACCTCTTTGAGGCACCCAAGGATGGAGGTTTGAAAATTCTCCCTGTTGCTCAAGAAAAGACACCCATGTTAGTTGAAGAATCTATGGAAATCAACATAGGCACTGAAGAGAATTCTCGACTAGTCTATTTTGAAGCATTCTTGATAGAAACAAAGAAGGCTAAATTCTACAATTTCTTCACACAAAGAAAAATCAGTTTTGCATGGTCATATCCCGACATGTCTAGACTAGATCCTGAACTGGTATTACATCATTTTCCCTTACAACTAGGTGTTAAACCTATGAAGCAGAAGGTAAGGAAAATGCACCCACAAATTACCTTATTAGTCAAGGCTGAACTAAAAAATCTATTGGATGTCAAATTTATCAAATCAATTAACTATGCAGATTGGATTTCCAATCTTATACTAGTGAAAAAACCAATATGGGGAATTTGAATCTATAAAAAAATAAAGAATATAAACAAAGCATGTCCTCAAGATGACTTTCCTCTACTAGATATAGTCATGATTGTGGACTTAACAATAAGATATGAAATGTTATCCCTTATGGATGGTTTCTTAGGATATAATCATATCAGAATCACAACTGAAGACCAACCTAAAACAACCTTCACTTTTCCATGGGGAACTTATTGTTGTAATGTCATGCCCTTTGGACTTAAAAATGTTGGACCAACATATCAATGAGCCATGATGACTATTTTTCATGGCCTCATACACACTCTAATGGAAGACTATGTGGACGATTTGATAGCTAAATCATTGACAAGGTTTGATCATTTATAGGTCTTCTAGATAATATTTTTCAAAGGTTAGAAGAATACAAAGTGAGGTTAAATCCAAAGAAATGTGTATTTGGCGTGAAATCAGGAAAAATTCCAGGGTACATCATTTCTAGATGAGGCATTGAAGTGGACCTAGCAAAGGTGAAAGCTATAATGGACATGCCTCCACTAGCTAATATTAGTCAACTAAGGACACTACAAGGGAGACTGTAGTCTATTAGATGGTTCATAGTGTAGTTGGTAGATAAAATAAATCGCTTCCAACATCTACTCAAAAAAGGATTACTATTTGTATGGATAGGTAAATGCCAAGAGGCTTTCCAACTGATTAAGGATTACTTACTCACACCACCAGTGTTAATGCCACTTGTTGAGGGATGACAATTGATTCTCTACATTTCAGAAACCACCTCAGCACTAGGAGCATTACTTGCACAAAATGACAATGAGGGCCATGAAAGGGTAGTATACTATATCAACTGCACTTTGGTAGGTTATGAGCTAAAATATAGTACCATTGAACGTGCTTGTCTTGTAGTAGTTTTTGCTACTCAAAAACTTAGGCACTACATGTTAAACTACCAAATGATGTTGGTTTCCAAGATAGATCCTTTGAAATATCTCCTTAGCAAAGTAGCATTAATAGGATGACTAGCCAAACGAGTAATGGTACTCAGTGAATATGATATCTAATATGTAGAAAGGAAATCTATAAAAGGATGAGTCATTGCTGACCAGTTGGTCGATGCATCGATACAAGCAGATCATCCTCTAGTTGTAGATTTTCTTGATGAGTTTATATTCACTCTTGAAACTGGCACGGAATGGAAATTATACTTTGATGGGTCCCACACAAATCATGGCTCAAGGGCTGGTATATTACTTATCACACCACATGGTGAATCTATTACTAAGTCATTCAGGATTGATTTTCCTTGTACCAATAATATAGCAGAATATGAGGCTCTTGTGACAGGATTATACATGGCAGTCAAATAGAAGATAAAGTACCTACAAGTTTATGGTGATTCTCGGCTGATAATCCAACAAGTTAATGATGACTATGAAACCAAGGATGAAAAGACTGCTCCATACAAATAGATGGCAGATAGTTTGAAACAATATTTTGACAATATTTTCTTTCATCAGATACCTCATGTTAAAAATAGGGCAGCATATGCCATAGAAACTATTGCCTCACTCTTGGCCTTACCTAGCAATGTGCCTAAATTCAAGTTTTTGGTAGAACAAATTTTGTCCCTGCCTATGACATCCCAGATTTGGAGATGGTGTGTGAAATCATTGGTCCCAATTCCCCATGGTACAAAGACATATATGAATACCTCCATTCCTAAATCCTACCCCCTTCCTTTCCAAAAACCAATGTAGGAAATTTATTTGTAAGGCAACCAAGTATACCATCATCAGAGATACCCTTTATAGACATGCCCTAGACAATACCCTATTGAGATGTCTCAATACTAAAGAAGCACAAGCAACCATGTGTGGGGTACATGAGGGTACATGTGGATCCCATTCTAGCAGTCCTACCTTAGCTATGAAGATTATGAGAATAGGTTATTATTGGCCTACAATGGAAAATGACTCATATATCTTTGTCAAGAAATGTCGACAATGTTAGGTACACAGAGATTTGATACATGCACCAGCATAGGAGGTCCATCCAATAACATCACCATGGCCCTTTTCCCAATGGTGACTCATCCTCATAGGTAAGATACACCCTACATTATCCAATGACCATAAATCCATTATCATTGCAATTGAATACTTTACCAAGTCGATTGAAGCCATTCCTATGACCTACATCACTGACACATAGATTTCTAAGTTTATTCTTAACTATATCATTTGTCGATATGGTGTTCCTCAGTCCATAATCACAAATAATGGCCATCCATTTAAGAATCAAGAATTTCATCATCTCTGCGAAGAATTCCATATCCAACACCACTTTTCCACTCCATATTACACACAAGGTAATAGCCAAGTAGAGGCATCTAACAAAATAATCATTGGAATCCTTAAAACTATTTTCAATGATGATAGTCATGATTGGCATTTACAGCTTAACCCTTCCTTATGGGATTACCATACAAGCATTCGTACTCCCATCGATGCCACTCCATATTCTTTGGTATTCGGTTCTAAGGCCATCTTTCCTATCGAGGTCGAAATTCTTTTCCTAAGGGTTTCTTTGAAAGGACATATTAACAATGAAGATTAACGTGTGTCAAGACTACATGATCTAGAGTTCCTAGATGAACAAAGACAAAAGGCTTTAGATCATCTCCAATCATATCAAAATCATCTTCATCGCAGCTACAATATGAAATTCTTGAATATAAATTTTGGCATTGGTGACCTGGTCTTAATGGAAAATCCAAAGAATCAAGCAAAAAGAGAAAAACCAAGAAAGTTCGAACCAAATTGGTTAGGACCCTACATTGTCACATAAGCCTTTGGATCAAGAGCATATCAAATCTCTACTCCTAAAGGAGAACCATTATCAACACCAATCAATATCCTTCATTTAAAGATGTTCTACCTGTAGCTTCTAGGAGTCTTTCCTTAATCATCAAAAATACAAAAAAATAAAAATAAATCAAAAAAATCATTACCTAGGTAAAAACCTTACAAAAAGGCATCTTGGTAACATCAAAAAAATTTAAAAAATCAAGAAAATAGTAAAGAGAAATAAGTCATCCAATAGTGAAAACCACTTCAGTGGCACTTTGGATAAGTACCATGGTGAAAACCTGGCAAACATGCACCATGTGTAGTCAACTCTACTCCATTGTCTACCATCATTCCATTTGACTTCCCTATCCATACCACCTATCTTCCCCATCCATCGCCTACACATGATACTCATAATAAATGATTGTCCTTTCCATAACTTGGAATGATTGACATTGAGTTCACTTTGAATCCCCCTTCCTTCCTATTCATAATAAATTGGTCTTATACCTAACTAGGGGCAGGCACTTGACTTACGTCATTTAGTTCTTACATTGGTTGTTCTGAGGGTGTAAAACCATTGAAAAAATCCAAAAACATCACAAAATTTTATGAAAAAATCCAAAAACATTAGAAAACTTCAAAAAGACAAAAAATCAAAACATGTCAAAAATCCAAAAAAAAAAGAGAGTCAAAGTTAGTTGCACTTGTCAATCTTTGTTATTGTCAAACTATGTTGCCTCTGCAACTCGATGTAGGCAAGGCCATCTGCTGATGTGCCCTAGAGGCATTAGCTTGGTCCTTTTAGGTTTGTCTATATAAAATCATGACTCAATCCATATGTCTATATGACAAGGTCATTGGTCATGTTGAACTACGAGGTCTCTGTGTGTATAACGTAGGAAAGGCAATCAATCAATGAGCCCCCAAGGCTGCACTAGGTTAGTCCATTAGGGTTGGTCACATTCACTATCACACACATCTCATATCTGTAATTAATTCAAATATTTTTTCAAGTAGTCTTGTTAATCAAAGTCTAGTCAAACTACGAGGTCTCTGTGTGTATAACATAGGCAAGGCCATCAATTGATGAGCCCCTGAGGCCACTCTAGGTTAGTCCTTTAGGGTTCATCATCAAGCACAAATAATTGTCAGTACATCATATCAAGTCATGCATCAATAAGATGAACACATCAACAATGTCATTAAGTCAATCAAACACATTTCCAAAAGCGATAACCAAAATAATCAACTTATGTCTTATACAGGATGTGTCCTTCTTGAAAGAAAACATCATCAAAACAATCAACATATGTCTTATACAGGATGACTCCTTCCTGAATACAAACACTCACAAACAATCATCATAGCCTTACACAGGTTGTCACATCAATGGCATCAGACTCAACGTCTTATACGATACATGTCTTTCTAAAACTAGGCTTATTCATGCCTTTTATAGATAATTACGAAATCAAAACCAGACTCAATGTCTTATATGACATGTGTTCTTCTTGAAACCAGGCTCTATCAATCAATCATCTACTCATTTGGCTATTGAATTTTTGGCTTTTTTATCTTATCTTTTCATTTGGTTTGATCTTTGAGTCACGTTACTAGCTTTATCGAGGATGTCCCATGAAGGATTTAGAGAAGCAACGATGTATTAGGACTCTCTTTTCTTTGATTTTGTTTGTTGACTATCTTTTGGCTTTAATTTTTGAGTCATGTTACTAGTTTCCTCAAGGATTTCCCATGAAGGATTTAGAGGAGAAATGACATCTCATGACTCGTCTTTTATTTTTTTGTTGTCTGTGGTCTATCTTGACAAAAAGACTGGGGAAACTTTTCCCTTAGTATGAGTTAGGAAACTCCTTGTCTATGGCTATCTATTTTTAGCAGGTGGATGACCTTGTACACCTTGATCTATCTCATATCATGGTACATTTGTATCCATTTGTATTAGTTACCACCCAATGATGATTTAATTCAAGGCCTATTGTGTTTCAGAAAAACATCGAAGATTGCTAATAATAACATCCATGTCTTTTAATATTCATCCTTTTTGTGCTAACTTTTCTTCTTTCTTGCATTATGATGGAGTCCTATGACATAGAAAAATATAAACCATCTTGCATATGCATTCATGTTAGGATCATCATGTAAATATCATACATTTTAAATCATACATATATGTTGCATTTGAAAACACAAACATATAGGCATCCATAGCATTTAGGAATCCATGACATATCATCCATTAATCATCATAATTTCTATAGCATTTTATCACAAAACATACATGTACATAGCATCGTAAATACATATATCACATTGTATCTCATAATCATAATCACATACATAACATCCATTGATACCATAAAAGTAAATGCATACATCATCATATAGAATCAATATAACATCATAAGCTGCATAAAACATCATAATATAAACATTACTATCCATAACATATGCATATCATATAGAAGATAATGTATCATATAGAACACATGCATAAATAGAAGACTACATAATCATAAATAGAATTGCATACCATATAAATCGCCACCAAAATCATATATATATTTCTCAAAAAAGTGTCATAGTACAATGTTAAATGTATATCTCAAAATGAAGTCTGCAAGCTCTATAATCAAAATACAATGTCCATAAATAAATATTAGAACATATCCCTAGTTGGAACTCCCACTACTCCCATGTGGAGAATGTGGAGGTGATTGATGGTGAGAGGTTGATGATCTCTATGTAGATTGAGGCCTATCATATGTTCCTATCTTGGGAAGTCCTATGACCCCCTCTGTGCCCTAGCATTTGGTATGTGTCCTACTCTGTGACCTACTATTGTGTTCCTATGAATAACTAGGAGCCTATCTCTTAGGAGGAACCTCTCACTCATATAAGTCCATGTAACATATCTCCCTCTCACCGGCTCTGACTAACTCATGAGCAAAAGCAGTAGCTAGCCCGGTGCAAAGAGCTGCAAACTCTAAAAATATCTACTCAGTCTCTTATCTTTGAGCTACTTCCTAGTCTCTATCCAAATATGCTTTGCCCCTCTCCATCCAAATTGAGTCCCCCTCTACTCTCAATTCCCTCATCCACTCCTCCAGGGACTCTACTCTATCCTATAAATTAACCAATCACTAATCAAATAGACTTGACTCCTCCTGTCATGGCCTCTCTCCCCCATCATCATCCTAGTCCTCCACAATCCTCTCCCATAGCTCAAACTCTTGATCATCCATATCCTCCTCCTTCCTCATCATCCTGGTATCATGCAAGCATACCAAGAGCATCCATTTCCTCCTCCCCAACCACCTCCTCCTCTACATTCTCCTCAACAAAATCCTCCTTTGTGGCATGCTCTCCACCAACTCCACCACCAATGTCCCCCTCTCCTCCACCAACCTACAACATGGGTACATCCTCTCCCTCCCCCTCTTCCTCATGGATAGGTGATAGATTTGGGCCTTGGCCTCTACCACCTCACCAACCCCATCGTCCTCCCCTCCCACCTTCTCCTCTCCCATCACTGCCACTACCCCTCATACCTCTTCCACCATGACCTCCACCTCTCCTACTACCACATCTACCCTGAGATCCTATCCCTCGTCTCTCAATAGGAGCATCTTGATTTGGATTTGTAAATGGCACTGGTCTATGATTTTCCCACCAAGTATCATAAGCAACCGTCATCCCTAGATCTGTTGCTTTGTCCCTCCATCCCCACTGTGTAGGATGTAATGCATCTATATCGACCTCTTTTGTCGTAATAGGAATTTGTGGTCCCCAAAGAGGAACCTCCCTAGAAGAATGAGTGAACTTAGCTTGGTCCCGTGGCTTATCCTAAACCTCACCAAATTGTCACAAAACCCTATCTGGTAGATGTCTCTCAATGATATGTACATGAGAAATTGTCCTCCCAATCAAGTACTGAGTCTGTCGACAAAAGGACAGGTGTCGATCCTCATCTGGCCATCATGCACAATTCATGTAAGGTCTCCAAATGAACTGCACCATAGTATCAATAACATATCAGAAGACATAAGAAGCTCCATAATCTAACTCAACTATAATAGGTGGAAAAAACATAGCAATGTGCTCCCATACCCATATCATAAGAAAATTGGTACCGTAGCTCATTGACTATGCCTCCCTATGGGCTATATCATGTAAATGGAAATATAACATAGCAAGTAAACAAGGGCCCCATGCATACATGGCCTGTCACTCTAGCATAACAACTAACATCTCACCCCATCTCATAGGAAACTTGTAACCTTGATTGTCAGGTAAAACAATCCCCCCAATCAAGGTGCATAATACACAATCTATCTGATCATATCTATCGGCCAAGACATGCCACCCAATCTCATAGTGCTCTATGCCTAGCTGCCTAATATCATGCATATAATATGGACACAACTCACTAAAACCCCTTTTCCTATCATACAAAACTCTCTCACCCCTAATCGGCAATCTCAAATTCCTATAAACATCCTCTAAGGTGACAATAGTATCTCCTAGAGGAAAATGGAAAGAGGATGCCTCAGAATGCCAACGCTCATAAAGTGCAGTCAATAAACCTTAGTTTGCTCGAATGGTGGGCATGAAAGTAACATGATGCAAACCTAGGTTCCATAGGAACCATCTCTCTTCACTCTGCAACTGATCACGAAACTCAAATGTCCTTGGCCTCAACTCCTGGGTGTAAAGCGGATCTAAAGTAACTTGCATGACACATATCTAGTTTCATAAATAGATCAAATTTTCAAAAAAAATGACATGAAAATGCATCCTTTTGTATCAAATGTGTTTCAATATTACACATGTGCCATTTCACATTGTAAATACATCACAAAACCTCAATTGCTTCATTTCATAATGCGGATGTGTTACACTAATGCAAATGTGTGAAACTACAAAACACGTGCAATCACTCATACATATGTGTCATATTTTAACAAATGAGGTGCATTATCAAACATGCAAGTAACCATACAAATAATTAGAAAAATGAAAAATGTGATGCAAGTACCTACATGCGCTATTGTGCTTACCACATGCAACTTAAAACTACAAATGTGGTGAACAAAAATGCAAATACGATCATTGAATTTAAAGGCCCAAACTACCCTAGACGTGTTTTTTCATATGCGTCATTTTTCAATCACATGCATTGATGACGCACGCATATGCGTAGCTTTAGAAATGACGCATTTAAAATTTAAACATTAAATGCATAAAAATGTGTGAAAAAAAATCAAAGGATAGTTTGTGGGTACATATCGGGGGTCCTGCATTTGCTAGCTGTCTGAAGGTTCGAATGCGATATCCACGATGATTTGAGTAAGAAACTAGTGACATATTTGTAGAAATCTCTAGAGCAAAAATCATAATTTCCAAACTTGAGGGGTGCAAATGAATTGATTTTCCATCTAACTTCTATTTATACCTAGGGTTTTTGGAGGGATTTTCTCAAACCATGTGTATTGGGCGAACTATTTTCCAACTTCCAGTGACTATTTCACCTACTAGACTTCCCCAAAACTGATTTCATTCACCACCATCAAACTTCTAGCTATCAAATTGACTAATCGGGACAATTTAAAAAAAAAATTGAATTTTTTGAAAAATTGTCATTTTTCCAGAGGGAGCATACCCTTACCTATTTCACACTGGGGCATGACTGGGGCATTTTTTGACTAATTTTCTTTGACACAACACTGAAATGACATTGTATCAAAGAGGGGCAAAATGTAGACACTAAATATTGGTCTAAGCCTGCGACTTCGATTTCTTCATAATTTGTACCTTCACTGTCATAATTAAATAATCCTAATTATTTAATTATTTTTCTAAAGTCCTTGGTCCTCTATTAATTAAATAACTTTAATTATTTAATTAATTAATTTTACCATTATTCAATCCTAATTAATTAAATAAATGTTAATTATTTAATTACATCAGTAATTCACTTTATCCTCTTTCTGAAATTAAATAAATTCTTATTTAATTTATTCTTATCACACTTTCGACTATAATTAAATAAACACTTTAATTATTTAATTATTATTTATACCTTTTCTCTAGTCAATTAAATTTAATCCGCAAATTTTGAATGTTGAATTAAATAATCATTTAATTCATAAAAAGAATTATTCTTGGCATATTCTTCTATAATTGGATAATCACTTAGTTATCTAATTATTTATTACCACTTAAGTCGAGATTTAATTAAATCAACCAATTATCTCCTGATTTAATATCTGTTAGAAACCAACATCTGAAATGCAAACCAAAAAATAACCTTCCACAAAGAGAAAAACAAAAAAATAGAGAGATTGCATAAAGATGTGCAAATTGATATATTCAAAGTAAAAATAATTACAAGAGATAAATTGCTTTATAAAAGTAAAGATGCATAAACCTAATCTTATCTTGAGCAAAAATATAGCTTAGCAAGATAAGGATAACAACCTATAACTTATGAATTAAATAATGCCTAAGTAAACTTATGCAAGTGTAATTAAATATTAATTACACTAACAATATCTGATTGTCTTTGACGAATTGATTCTCTGTCTTAATTAATCAGTTATCTAGTTTTAATTCTTTTGCATGCAAAATTTTATTAATTAAATAGCTTTATTTAATTAATTAATTCATTTGTGCATTTGAACATACTATTTCCTCTATTCAATCTTGATCCTTTACATGCAATCATTATTTTTCTAAATTTCGAACACTTCCAAAAAAATATTAAATTATTATTTAATCTTAATTCCCACCTTTTATGTTTTATCACTCATGTCACTACTGACACTAATCTCAATGCATGGCAAATCTTTAATCTTAATCATCTGTCTATCTTTCAATATGAGCCTTTCATTCAAAAACCCTATTTTCTATAAATTGGCCCGACCTTCATCATTGTTACTCCTCTTGAATTCTTATGACTTTTGAAAGCAATCTATTATCCGAATCTTCAATTTTTTGCTAAATCACTATCATAGGCTATACTTGCATAGAGAAATCTGAGGGAAATTATACTACAAACAACGAAATGGAGAAGGACAATCGAGGTTATGCATAGAATTATGTAGATATTTGGTGAGATGGTTATGTTATTTATGTATTTATCTTTTCCATTTATCTTTGTTGTTAACTTAGTTTACATTTGAGTTTATTGCATTGCTATTGTTTTGATCTTTCTTATTTTCATGTGTTACAAATTTAAATACTTTGAGTTTATTTAAATCAACTGAGAGGATATATATATATATATATAAATATTGTTATCCACAGGGTATCCTCAGTAACTCAAGCCCAGTGGGTTCCCTTTCTGGGGTGAGCTTGAGGCAAGACTAGTACCTGGGGCTACACAGTAACCAACACACAGCCCAAGTGTTTATTTAAATCAACTGGGAGGATCTTAGAATATTAGTAATTTAATTAAATAAAATGATTTACTTAATTAAATGAAGAACATTAGGATTTAATTAAATAAAATTGATTTATTTAATTAGATGAAGAACATTAGGATTTAATTAAATAAAATTGATTTATTTAATTAAATAAAGAATGTGATGAAATAATTTGGTAAAGTGTATTATCTAATTTTAGGAGGAATTAAATTAATTAAATAAATATTATTCAATTAATTGGTTAGTGTGGAAGTAATCAAGGAAGAATCGACATTAGTCAACCAAAATTAAGTGTATGATATCAATTAGGATATTTTGAGTGTCTTCATTTTTCCCCTTTGAAGAAATGTACCTACTGCGTTGGTTTAAAGAATAACACTAGTGAGATCAAAAATTCAAAAAAAATCTATTTTTTTTTGGATGCCCCATTGCTTCCCTAGTGCAAAAAATTATGTTGGTATACTGCCCCCTTGAGAGATCGGACAAAAAATTGAATTTTTGGGTGATTTCTCAAAAAAAAGACAAGTTGCCCGACGAGTCCAGAAAGGCTCCAAGATGCTAAAAATATGCCAAAACACAAAAAAAAGACATGAAATGAGCCTTGGTTGGGAAAAAAAGGTGCCGAGGGCCTAAAACCCTAGTTTGACAACTAAATAGGGGCAAAAAACCCTAATTTTCATGCTTAAATAGGCTTGGAGGGGTCATTTTCCATTTATTTTTGCATTCACACTTTGAAAGTTCTAGATTTTTGAGCTCTGACCCACCTACAGAGTGGTGCAATGAGTGCTTCCTTGACACATTTATGAGCGAGTCTGTGCCAGGTGCACCAGAGACTTCCAGGCATAGGACCACCAGTATGTGACCAAACTCAACTTTGAAATTTGATTTTGGAGTGCATTTATTACCCTTTAAAGAGTCAAAGTCACTAGAGTCACTATATAGCGATGCACCAAGTGCAAAATCGATGACGTTGAAGCTCAAATAGTGCCACCTGTGTAAATTGTGATGCAGTTCACGATTTGAGTTTAGGGTTTCAAATTTCAAATAGCGACGTTAGTGTAAATGGTGACACTATGCTCAATTTAGACTTAGGGTTTTCTAGTCAAAGGGCGACACATGTGTGAGTGGCAATGCTGAGGTCAATTTAGCATTTTTAAAGGGGCCAATGTCATTGTTTGTATTTTTAAAAATAGCAACGTCTTTGTAAACTATGACACATTCATGGTTCTAGGTCAAAAAATCTAAACGAGGTTATATCATTTTTGCAAATTTTGACATCATGGCTTTATGGGTGTAGGAGGTGATCCAGTCTATCCTTTTGTGTGAGCATTGACCCTCAGTCCTGTGGAGATTGGGAGATTTATCAGAGTTACGAAAGGAGAATCTAGGGGAGATCGGTCTCTGGTATGTTGCCTATGTGCCTGTTCTCTTGACCCATCAAGCGATGATGATTGCATTGTGTGAGAGGTGACACAAGGAGACCTCGTCTTCTCACCTTCTGACAAGTGAGGCGATCGTGACCTTAGAGGATGTATGGTGGATCCTACAGTTGTTGATACATGATGATCATGTGATCTATGATATAGATGCCGACAGTGATGTGTGTTTTGAGGTCATGTAGGTAGAGGAACTTGCACTTGTCGAGGGCTAGATTGACTTGGAGTATTACAGAGGTCGGGTGTCAAATTTTAGGCTAATTGTTGCTGCTATTATATGTGGGTTAGTAGCTCCAGATCAATGAGGCAGATACTTCAGTCTTGGATGGGGCTTGGCCTGGGAGAGGATGCTTTACTAAAGGACACTGTTTTCCTGGGGACCAATGATGTTGGCCTCACTATACCACAATTTACATGATTTTGCATATTGTGATAGTTGAGTGATTGGTACCAAAGTGACACTGTTATATATCTAGTCCTGGGAGCATATTGTTGTGCTTTGATCAATTGTTACTTTGGTTGATATAGAGCCTGATGATCCAACTATTTGGAGATTGGGATCACTTTGAGACATATAGGATAGCTGGGTCTACCTTACTAGTGTCAATTTTTAGATGAGATGGAAGTATTATGCTAGCGCATGTGGTTACAACTGCCAACATGGTATGATGACATACAATAGCTATTTTATGCTTGAAAGAATTGACTGATGCAAGGGATGGATCATACAATTATAGATCACTACCTTCTAGAAAGGGTGGCTCGCTAGTTTGGGGAGGTTCAAGATCAACTAGATGAACAGTATACTGCCATCTTTTCTAGATCATCCTGAGAGACTTCATGGGGATAGACGATTCCAACGTCCGATGTAGTTGATTTCTTTCGACACTTGGTTGCTACGCCATGGGCCTATGCTTAGGGGCCAATAAATCCAGGCATGACATGTGCATATGATGATTGGCTTACACCTCCACTTTGGTTGACAGATCTAAGAGTGGCACTTCCATGAGGGAGACCTCGGGGAAGGAGTGCTCGGAGAGCACAAGAAGGATAGGTTCCTAGAGCACCACCCTGAGATGGGCAGCCTCCATAATAGCCAGATCAGTAGCCATACCAATAGCCACATTAGCCACATTAGCCACAATAGCTTGGGGATCCACGAGATAGCCAGATACAATAGTTGTAGGGATAGGTACAGGAGTTGCAGGCACAACTACAGGCTATTACGATGGAGAAAGATCAGACTAGGAAACATGTCCAAGCCCTTACTATTGAGAGGGATCATGAGCACTAGTAGAGGTAGGCTACAAAGCTTCAATTAGCTTAGGGGGTTAGCTATAGACAACAATTAGAGAGAATGGTTGCCACATCCTAGGGGAGGATCATACCAGTAGGGATGTACCGTGATGTTTTCTGGGAGGTAGAGTATTATATATTTCATTATTGTCAGGTTGTACCTACAACTCTTTGACAACTAGACTACTCCCAACAAACAGGGTTTTGATAGGTAGATGATCAACCAAAGAGGTATCTGGATGAGGGGAGTAGCCACTAGGGCTAGCAGTTGTGCATATTTTTTTATCAACAATTGATTCTTTTTGAGATAGACTCATAGGCCCAGTTTTTAATAGCCCTATGGGCATTGTATCTTGATTGATATACATACACTTGAGTTAGATTTGTAAAATGATAGTGATGATTTTTTATATATATGATATAGATATGATTGATTTATGATGCGATGTGTTCACTTTATTTATGCCCTCTGGATGGATGCATTTGATGTTCTATGCATATGCAATGTAATTCTATATGATGTGATATGATGTATGATTATGCAGATGTTCATGGAAGTTATGGGTGCATTTATTTTCTATATTATTTATATGCACTTTTATGGTGATGATGTTTGTAGTATGGATGTATGGATGCAAATGTTTATGGTATGCAACTAATTCTAAGATTCTTAGACTAATAGATCTATATTATACCCCAAATGATAATGCAAAATGGATGATGTGATATGTTATGATTATGGGATGTTATGAAATGTTATGATATTCTCTTTTTCTTTTTCTAGTATCCTTTCTATGATGAATGTATGGATGTTAAGATGATATCTATATGATTATGCAATGGATGCAAATGTATGGTTTAATGAGATGCTTAGAATAACCAATCTATATTATGGTGCAATGATGGAAATTTAGTGCATGTGAAATGATTGGTGTTTCCTTTTACATGTGATATGTAGAATGTTAACGGTTTGTGGATGTAGGATGGATGCATTGGTGATGTTTGGTTGACTATCATGATACCATGTTAGTGTAGAGAGAAGAAAGAAGAAATGAAATGATGAAAAGAGGATCAGCCAATTCCATGATTTGTCGAGACTTTATTAGAAATAATGATGAGAGATTGATGATCTTCCTCTTATCAGAGATTGGGATTTTAAAAGAGCTTACTTACCTTATGTTTGATAACACACATAGATACGATGCATCAAGGTATAAAGAACTAGGATGGCATTGTAATTAGTGCGATGGACTTTGACTTGACAATTACATAGGAGTATCCTTGTTCACACCTAGCATGTGAAACCTTATTTAAAATATAGTTCAGATATTTTAAACATCTTAGACCAAAAAATAGAAAGGTAAGCCTTCCTATGTGGTCAAAAAGACACCTAAAACACCCTCCCTACGAACCAAACAAAACATGCATGACCAAAGTTATATTACAAGAATATCTAACACTTGCAAAATAGACAAAAGATAATGATCAATGCCCCAATCCTTTCTCTCTAAATCATTTTGATTAGACATCATCAAGAGGTCATTGGAATGAGCACAATAAGATAAATCAAAAAGAACAAATCAAGTACAAAAACAAGTTAATTATGTTCTTCATACCTCTAGCCAAGACTAAACTACAGTTATGCCTAATGTTGATGTCCATTATAGGAAGGATGCATCCTAGGATATGATGTTATCAAATGATTTGGGACAAACTGGATGATGGGCTATTAGTACCAAGGGGTTACCAACTTGTTTACCTACTAACCTAGACTTGAGACCGTTGACATTTTAGTTTTCACTCTTAATCTACTAGACTTTTTTCCAATTGTCCTACCAAAGTTTGAGGATGACAATGATTTATTATGAGTGGATGTTTATTTCAAGTGATTGTGAAATGAGATGGATGATTTTTTTTGGATTTTTGGATTTGTTTTGGTATTTTTGAAGTGTTTTGAGGTTGTTTTTATTTTTGGTATTTTTGAGATGTTTTACAAATGTTTTGATTTTTCAAATTTTCCAATTTTAGGTGTTTTATGAGATTTTGACCAAGAACCTAACCTAAAGACCT
Organism: Sequoia sempervirens; assembly: GCA_007258455.2. NCBI lineage: Eukaryota > Viridiplantae > Streptophyta > Pinopsida > Cupressales > Cupressaceae > Sequoia > Sequoia sempervirens. Next base: position 6,755,708 of record VDFB02018296.1, on the reverse strand, counting down.
ATCCTAGGGGCCTTGGGGGATGATCAAAGATTATCCTTGCCTACATTATACACGTAGAAACCATGTAGTTCAACTGACACAGACTCGTTTATTTGATGAGAATAGAACAAATGCAGATTGCCAGTTTATTATGACAGACTCATAAAGGACTGACCTAAGGTGTCTCAGGTGCACATCGATGAAGGCCTTGCCTACATTTAGACCTCAAAGACCCGTATTTTGACAAGATGACTCTATTTTTGACTTTTTCTCACTTTTTGACTAGTTTTTGGGTTTTCTGATTTTATGACTATTTTTGGATCTTTTGATTTTTTTAGCATTTTTTGGATTATTTGATTTTATGAATATTTTTGGATTTTAAGGAAGACTTCAAGAATATACATGAATCCAATCCAATGCAGGTGTAAGAACATTCCCCCAACACGATGCGATATACTACTCTAATACAGGTAGAAAAACTGACCTTAGGAATGAGCCGAGTAGTACTAGGAGGGATCATGATACAAACACAGGATCAAGCTATCATGCAGACGCAGATGGTTGATGGATGGAGATATGGAAGTGTGATGGATGAATGATGTAGAAAAAGTTGTAGAGATCATGGTGGATGGAAAGTGCTTATTTACACAAGGCGCCTATTTTCCAGGTTTTCATCAAGGTACTTTTCCAAAGTTCCACCGAAGTGGTTTTAGATAGAGGATGATTTTTTTTCTCTTTACTATTTTCAATCCTTCTGTTTTTTTTTTGTATTCTTTTGTATTTTTTGGATTTATACCCTGCAAGTTTAGGCATTAAAATTTTTGAGATGGGAGTTGTTGATGGGATCCTATAGAGGCTCTCCCTCGGGTGTAGATAGCTTATATTATCCTAATTTATAACTCACCATGACAATGAAGGGTCCCAACCAATTGGGTTCAAAATTTCCCTTGCTATCTGGATTTGGAAATTTTTCTAATTCTCCTTCAATATGAGCTCTTTGAATTGAAAGGTCCAACTCCTAATATTCTTGTTGTAGCTTCACTTGAGATAGTTCTAGTAGACTTGTAGGCAATTCAATGCATCCATGCATCACTCATCCAATAGTCCTAGCACTCCATGGCAGCGATAATGAACTTATGTCCAAAAGATGAGGTAGGGATGATTTTACCAATGAGATTGAGGCCCCATTGTGAAAAGGGCCAAGGTGTAATGATTGGGTGGAGTTTCTGAGCTGGTGCATGGATGAGATCCCCATGTTGTTGACACTACAAACATTTTTGGGCATAGTCATGAGCTTCCTTCTCCATTGTAGGCCAATAGTACCCAGTCCTCAACAGTTTCTTAGCCAAGGTCATACCACTCAAATGTGACCCAAAAATGCCATTGTGTACCTTAGTTAAATCTAGAAAAGTTTCCTCAGGATTAAGGCATTGTAATAGGGTTCCCTCAATACTCCTATGGTATAGGGTCTCTTAAGATAGCAAAATGGGATGACTTCTTGACAAACATTCTTTTAAGGTTTGGGGTGATATCAATGGGGAGGAATCTTATTCTCAAGTAGGTGTATATTTCATGATACCAAGGGTCACCGGGACCAACAATTTCACACATGAATCCAAACTATGGTACCTCAAAAGTTGGTATGAGAAGCTTCTCTATAAGGAATTATTACTTAGGGATGTTGCGTGGGATATCCAGTAGCGATCTGATTGTTGCCATAACATCTGCTGCTCTATTTTTTTCTCTAGGTATTTGCTCAAATGTGATGTCGATGAAGAATTATTTGAGGCTTTCCACCAATTTATTGTATGGGGTCAATTTATCATCCTTTGTTCGGTATTCATCATTGACCTGGTTGATGATAAGCTATGAATCCTTATAGACCTTGAGTGTCATGATCTCCCTTTGTACTACAATTTTGAGTCCTATAACAAGAGCCTCATATTCTGTAATATTGTTTGTGCAAGGAAAAGACAACTTATATGACTTGGGTATGCAATCTCCTTGTGGTGCAATGAAGAAGACTCCAGCTCTTGACCCATGATGTGTGTAAGATCCATCAAAATATACTTTCCAATGATTTTCTATGCTTATGTTAAAGATGGACTCATCAAGGAACTCTAATATTAGTGGGTTTTTTGAATATATTGGCACCTCTACTAGTTGGTCTCCAATTACTTGTCCTTTAATGGCATTTCATTCTACATACTCAATATCGTGTTCTATCAAAATCATGACCCATTTAGTTGTTCTCCCTATGAGTGTTTCTTTAGAAAGCATATACTTGACAGGATCTATCTTGGAAATGTATTTTATCTAATGTGCCAACATATAGTGTTTGAATTTTTATGTGGTGAACACAAATACTAGGAAAGCGTTCTCAATGGATGTATAATTAAGCTCATGTCCTACCATGGTTCTACTAATGTAGTTAATAGTTCTCTCTTTCCCATTCTCATCATGTTGTGCTAAGAGAGTGCCAAGGGTTGTTGTTGTTACAGATATATAATGGATCAAGGGCTTGCTTGGAATTGTTGGCATGAGAACTAGTGTGAGCAAGTAATCCTTGATTTTATTAAACACATGATCAAATTTCTCATCCCATTTGTACGCTACCCCCTTGTGGAGTAGATGAGAGTGCATAATAGCCTTATCTACTAACTGTGTTATAAACTGGCAAATGGATTGGAGTCTTCCCTGTAAACCCCTTAACTACTTCAATTTCTTGGTGCTTCCATCTCAAGAATTTCTTTGACTTTGGCGGGGTCTATATAAATTCCCCTCATAGATATAATGTACCCTAGGAGTTTGCCTGATTGTACCCCAAAGACACACTATTTTGGATTGAGTCTAACCCTGTATTCTTCTAGCCTACCAAAGATAGAGCTTAATTTTGCTATGTGATCCCAATGCTTCTTTGATTTGGCCAATATGTAGCTTTTTGTGACTTAACAGAGACACTATTACATTTAACAACATGCGCATCTAGCTTGTACAAGGTACCAATCCGAGCGCCCCTTGCTAGCACCATTGACCCTCTAGTCATTTTGTAACCATTTCTAGAGAATGTGACTTACACTCCAATATCATTCAGCTTACTAACAAAAATTAAGTTTCCAGCCAGGCCTGGTAAATGCATTACATCATTAATTCCCTTCACTCTGCCATCATGGAATTAGATTCTAACTCTTCCACGACCAACAATCTCTAAATTTGAATCACTTGCCAAGTACACCTTTCCACCATCATATTCTTCATACTTGGTAAACCAGTCTCTATGAGATGTCATGTGGAAAGATGCCCTAGAATCAATTAGCTAGACATCATCTGATGTCTGTGTAGCCAAGGCTGCAATAAAGGCACCTGCATCACTTTGAGAAGAATCATTGTCGGAAGAATACTTCTTATTCTTCTTCTTCTCCTCTTTACAATCCTTTCAGACATGACTAGGTTACCCATAGTTCTAGCACTTCACCTTGGACTTCTTTCCAGGAGACTTTGATCTCCCCTCTAATTTTTATCTAGATTTCTTGTCCTTCTTCTTCCCTTTCTCTTTCTATTTTCCTCTAACAGTAAGAGCCTCCTTCGCCATATCAGAAGATTTTCTTCTCATTTCTTTTGATAAAAATGAAGCAACAACATCTTCCATCTGGAACTGGATTTTGTACTCCCAATAGCCATCACAAGGTGATCCTATGAATCTGGCAAAGAACACAATATCAGCATACAATGATCCTCTTCATCAATCTTCACACCAACAAATGTTAACTGTGCAATCAGCATGTTGAATGCATTCAAATGATCAGCTACAGAACCTCCTTCCTGCATTCTCAAAGTGTACAACTTCTTCCTCAGGAACAGTTTATTCACCAAGGACTTCCCCTAATAAATAGACACCAGTCTCTTCCATAAGGAAGATGCAATCTTCTCTTCATGCACATTGAGAAGAACGAAGTCTGCCAAACAGAGCCTTATCAACCCCTTAGAATTTCTATTTGCAAGGTCCATATCTTCTTGCTTCATTCCTATAGGTTTAGTTCTAGACACAATAAGCCACAGATCACGATCCACTAAGAGATCCTCCATTTTGAGTTTCCACAACTCAAAATTGTTGTCATTGAACTTCTCTATTTCAATTTTTCCTGACGTGCTTTCCATCTCAATCTGTAATTCAAATTAAAAAAATTCTACAGGACTCCCTCTGAACAGAATTGACTGAAAAAACTCAACATACCCACAAGGATAACACAACTGGCAAGGCTCTGATACCACTTGTAAGGAAAGCTAGATGCGGAAACAACTCTCCTAACGTCAAAACCTTAGGGAAGAACGCAAAGGAACTTTTAAATTTTACAATTACAGTCTAATTAAGATGCACTTGAAAGTAATAATAGAAACAAAGTATTTGACAAACACATATGAATACCAAATATATGTGGGAAAACCCTTATGGGAGAAAAACCCACCACACCAAGAGAAGTCACTTTGGATTAGAGTAATAAAGATTACATATAGATATCTAACTTATATTTCTGATGTTAGTTTACAACAACATTCACCATGAACAACCTTGTTATAGAACATTCATGTTACAGTTTTCAAAGAACATAATTCATCCACTGATCATACAATCACACAGCAATCCATCAATTCATCTCACCCATCACAATCTGCGATCACTGAGTATAACCATGTCGCCTCACGGCCACAATGAACTGTCTTCCAACAGTTCCCATTCAACTTCTCTGATTGGTTGACTACAAGCCACATAGGATAGTCTTCACTCAGTTAAAAAACTTCAATCTATGTTGGCATGTCAGTGAGACACTAGCCGTGTCTCCCCGATGCCAAAATACTTAACCATCGATGTCGCCAAGATTCATCCTTATCGCCAAGATGTTACATCGAGTCTAGAGATCTATCGCTCAGACTTTTCCATATTCCCAAGACCTCATACTGACAATCATCATGTGTATCGCTATTTCCAATACTTATCGCTATTGGTGAAACATCATACCAAAGCTTCAAAGTCACATAGACGTGAGTTTTCCATTCGGTGAGAATTGTCTTTCACCAAGACATCACATCAATGTTCACTAAGTATCCAAAGTGTTCAATAGTCGGCAAGACTATCATCTTTTACTAAGAGGTCATACCAAGTCATTAAGGGTTATACCGAAGCTTTCAACATTTGGCAAGACATACCACTATCACTAAGATGTTACTTCAAATGCTCACAAGTCATACCAAGCAGCAAACAACATTCAGAAAGACTTTTGTCCATCGCTAAGACCTCACACCGAGACCTTTGTGCTACACCGAGTGTATACCATTGGTGAGACACACCAATTGTCACCAAGAGATCATAGTGAAAACTCCATGTTACCCTAAAGATACCAAGCAAAAGCTATCAGTGAGACATTCTATATCGGTAAGAGTTCTTACCGAACACCAAAGACTCTCCCCGAAGACTTCAACAGAAAACACTATCGGTGAGACAATAGCTATTGTTGGGACCTCACACCGAAGTAAGCCTTTTGGCCAAGGGTCTCCCTAATATACGATATGAATGGCCTATCAGCCAGAGATCTCCACTTAGCATAGGGTTACAACGACTATCACAAGTCACAATGATAAGCTTCTTTGGCATGACTTAAACATTGTCTCGGTGACCTGTACAAACCACAAGATCCAAAGCTGCTTGTCAGCCAGACCCAAAGCATGTCACACTGACTTGCCTCTCTTAGAGGTTTCAACCTATGAGATTGAGGCTTATATTTCCAACAATCTCCCACTTGACAAAGATCACATAGGCACCTCCAGAGCACAACAAAACTACTGAAAATCATGGGAACTTAGGCCCATTGAACTGGCACACCACCAAAACTTGTCTGTGCTCACTGGCTTCATCAATGTATCTGCAACATTCTCCAGAGTATCAATTTTTTCCAAACTGACCTTTCCATCCTCTAACATATCTCATACAAAGTGGTACTGTACATCTATATGTTTCGTCCTAGCATGGAAAGTAGGATTCATTTCCAAACAAATTGCACTCTGACTATCACAAAAAATAGTTATTTTCCCCACATCAAAACCAATGTTAGAACACAAAATTTTTAACCAAACTGCTTCTTTACAAGCATGTGTAGCTGCCATGTATTTAGCCTCTGTAGTGGAAAAAATGACTACATCTTTCTGCTTACTCATCTAACTAACTGCACCACCATTCAACATGAAAGTATATCCACTGGTGGACCTGTTGCTATCAATGTCCCTTTCCCAATCAAAATATACATAGCCTCAAATACTAAGAGTACTCTGTGACTCAACCAGGTTCCCATGGTAACACAAAGCAAACTCTGAAGTGCCCTTCAAATATCTGAAAATTCTTTTCTCAACATCCCAATGTGTCCTTCCAGAATTAGCCATAAATTGAATAAGAACTCCCACTGCTTGGGCAATGTCTAACCTTTTACAGACCATTGCATAAATAAGACTGCCAACCGCACTAGCATAGGGTACACTAGTCATGTCCTCCATCTCAGTAGGAGATTTTGGAAAATCCTCAATAGATAGCTTCGTTCCCTGTATAAATGGAACAACTAGCTGCTTGCAATCATTCATGAAAAATATCTCTAGAAAAATCTTGATATACTTACTCTGACTGAGCCAAAGTTTTCTACTATTCTTGTCCTTGGTTATCTCCATCCCTAGAATATACCTTGTTGCACCAAGATCTTTCATTTCAAACTTAGCAGACAACTGAGACTTGAGATCAGAAATCATCAACTTACTATTGCCTATGAACAACATATCATCAACATAGAGTGCAATAATAAGAACTTGATCATTTTCAACTTTGTAATAGACACAATGATTAGATTTTGATCTTACAAATCCCAAAGACAATACAAAAGTATCAAAATTATGGTACCACATTTTAGGTGACTGCTTTAACCCATACAAAGACTTCTTTAACTTGCAAACCAATTTTTCTTTACCTTTCTCCACAAAGTGCTCAGGCTGGGACATGTAAGTCTATTCTTCAAAATAACCATGAAGAAATGTTGTCTTCACATCCATCTGTTTGACTTCTAAGTCATACGATGCTGCAAGTGACAAAAGATATCTGATAGATGTCAGCTTAGCTATAGGAGAAAAAATTTCCCCATAATCAATTCCCTCTACCTGGAAATAACCCTTCGTAACCAACCTCGCCTTATATTTTTCCACACTACCATCTAGACCAATCTTCTTTTTAAAGACCCATTTGCAACCAACAACTTTTCTGCCTTTAGGCAAGGGCACCAAACTCTAAGTTTCATTTTTTTCTAATGATGCCATTTCTTCATTCATGGCTTCTAACCAAGAGTCTGAATTAGACATTCTAAATGCCTCTTTTATATTCCTAGGCTCATCAGTGCTAGAAATTAAAGCATAGAAACAAGTAGAATCTATCAAAGAAAACTCATACCTATCAAGTTTCTTTCTTTAACGAGTTGCCCTCCTGAGTTGCTGAGGCTGAGGTTCTTCTTCTTCTTCATAACTTTTAGAACTGCTTGAGCTCTCCTCAGTTTTAGGTACATTTTTGAATTTTGAATTCCTCTTTCTCTAGTGTAGGAGGAATTTCAACTACATCATTTTTATTTTCAGACTTTGTCTCTAACTACAGATCCAAGGTAGAAGGTTTCAACTCACGAAAGATTACACTTATGCTGTATACAACCTTCTCTATATCAGGATTCCAAAGCTTGTACCCTTTTATTCCAGCACTATAGCCAATAAAAATACATTTGCAGCCTTGTTCTCCAACTTAGATCTTTTTTCATACGACACATAAGCATATGCCTCACAGCCAAAAACACGAATATGTCTTAAAGAGGGCTTCTTACCAGACCACGCTTCCAAAGGTTTTTTCTCAACAAGAGTATAATTTGGAGAACAATTAATCAAGTAACATGCAGTAGCAATAGCCTCATCCCATAACTTCTCCTCCAAGCCAACACTACTCAGCATACTTCGTGCTCTCTCCATCACTGTCCTATTCAACCTTTCTGTAACTCCATTTTGCTGTGGAGTATAAGGTGTAGTCTTATGTCTTTTAATCCCATGGTCTTTACAATACCTCTCGAAGTCATCAAAATAGAATTCATCACCATTATCAGTCCTTAAGAATTTAATTTTCCTACCAGTCTAATTTTCAACAAGGTTCTTAAATTCCTTAAACTGAATGAACACTTCTGATTTACTTTTCAGAAAATATACAAATGCTCTTCTTCAATAATCATCAATGAACGATACATAGTACCTTGACTTAGACAAAGAAGGAACATTCACTGGACCAAATGCATCAGAATGAATATAATCTAGCAAACCAAAAGATTTATGAGGACTTGAATAAAATGAAACACGGTGATGTTTTCCATATATACAATTTTCACATAATTCAAATTCGAGGTTACAATCTTTGAGCCCCTCAACCAGGTTTTTATTCTTCAAGGTTTTTAAATCTTTCTCTCCAATGTGGCCTAGCCTATGATGCCAGAGCATAGTCTTTTCTACTGGAAGTTTAACTTCCATAGATTTTACACAATTAGGAACATTTCCCTCTTTACCTCCATGAGTAGCTTTCTGTGACTTAACAGAGACACTGTTACATTGAACAACATGTGCATCTAGCATGTACAAGGTACCAATATGAGCACCCCTCACTAGCAACATTGAGCCTCTAGTAATTTTTCAGCCCTTTCCAAAGAACGTGACTTGCACTCCAATATCATTTAGCTTACTAACATAAATTAAGTTTCAAGCCAGACCTGGTATATGCATTACATCATTAATTCCCTTCACTCTCCCATCAGGGAATTGGATTTTGACTCTTCCATGGCCAAAAATCTCTAAAATTGAATCACTTTCCAAGTACACCTTTCCACCATCGTATTCTTCATACTTCATAAACCAATCTCTATGAGATGTCATGTGGAAAGATGCTCCAGAATCAATCAACCAGACATCATCTGATGCCTGTGTAGCCAAGGCTGGAATGAAAGCATCTACATCACTCTGAGAAGAATCATTGTCAGAAGAATACTTCTTCTTCTTCTTCTCCTCTTTACAATCCTTTTAGACATGACCAGGTTGCCCACAGTTCCAACACTTCACCTTGGACTTCTTTCCAGAAGACTTTGATATCCCCTCTAATTTTGATCTAGATTTTTTGTCCTTCTTCTTGCCTTTCTCTTTCTATCTTCCTCTAACAACAAGAGCCTCCTTCACGATCTCAAAATTTTTTCTTCTCATTTCTTGTAATAAAAAAGAAGCAACAACATCTTCCATCTTGAAACCGGATGATGTACTCCCAATAGCCATCACAAGGTGAACCCATGAATCTTGCAAAGAACACAATATCAACATACAACGATCCTCTTCATTAATATTCACACCAACAAATGTTAACTGTGCAATTAGCATGTTGAATGCGTTCAAATGATCAGCTACAGAACCTCCTTCCTGCATTCTCAAAGTGTACAACTTCTTCCTCAAGAATAGTTTATTCACTAAGGACTTCCCTTGATAAATAGATGCCAGTCTCTTCCACAATGAAGATGCAGTCTTCTCTTCATGCACATTGAGAAGAATGGAGTCTGCCAAATAGAGCCTTATCAACCCCTTAGAATTTCTATTTGCAAGGTCCCAATCTTCTTGCTTCATGCCTGTAGGTTTAGTTCCAAACACAACAAGCCACGTATCACGATCCACTAAGAGATCCTCCATTTTGAGTTTCCACAACTCAAAATTGCTGCCATTTAACTTCTCTATTTCAATTTTTCCTGACGTGCTTTCCATCTCAATATGTAATTCAAATTTAAAAACTTCTATAGGACTCCCACTGAACAGAAATGACTGAAAAAACCCAACGTACCCACAAGGGTAACACAACTGGCCAGGCTTTAAACCACTTGTAAGTAAAGCTAGATGCAGAAACAACTCTCCTAATGTTGAAACCTCAGGGAAGAACATAGAGGCACTTTTAAATTTTACAATTACAGTCTAATTAAGATGCACTTGAAATCAATAATAGAAACAAAGTATTTGAAAAACACATATGAACACCAGATATACATGGGAAAACCTTACGGGACAAAAACCCACCACACCAAGAGAAGTCACTTTGTATTAGAGTAATAAAGATTACATACAAATATCTGACTTATCGTTCTGATGTCAGTTTAAAGTAGCATTCACCATGAACAACCTTGTTACAGAACATTCACACTATAGCTTTCACATAATAGAATTCATCCACTGATCATACAATCACACAACAATCTGTTGATTCATCTCACCCATCACAATCTGTGATCACTGAGTATAACCATGTCACCCTTGTTTGTCGATCTTCCTCCCAGTAACGGCTGCAATGAACTATCTTCCAATGGTTCCCATTCGGCTTCTCTAATTGGTTGACTATAAGCCACATAGGATAGTCTTCACTCGGTCAAAAAAATTCAATCTGTGTTGGCATGTTGTTGAGACACTAGCCGTGTCTCCCCGATGCCACAATACTTAACCATCGATGTCACCAAGAGTCATCCTTATTGCCAAGATGTTACATCAAGTCCAAAGATCTATTGCTCAGACTTCACCATGTCACCAAGACCTCATACCGACGATCATCACATGTATCACTATCACCAATACTTATCGCTATCAGTGAAACATCATACTGAAGCTTCAAAGTCACACAGATGTGAGTTTTCCATTCGGTGAGACCATCTTTTTTTGCCAAGACATCACACCGATGTTCACTAAGTATCCAAAGTGTTCAATAGTCAGCCAGACTATCATCTTTCGCTGTGAGGTCATACTGAGTCATTAAGGGTTATACCGAAGTGTTCAACTTTTGGAAAGACATAGCACTATCACTAAGACATTACTTCGAATGCTCACAAGTCATACTAAGCACCAAACAATAGTCAGTAAGACTTTTTTCCATTGCTAAGACCTCACACTGAGACCTTTCTGCTACACCGAATGTATACCATTGGTGAGACACACCAACTATCGCCAGGAGATCATAGTGAAACCTCCATGTTACCCCAAAGACACCAAGAAAAAGCTATCAGCGAGACATTCCATATTGGTAAAACTTCTTACTGAACACCCAAGACTCTCCCCGAAGACTTCAATAGAAAACGTTGTTGGTAAGACAATAGCGATCGCTAGGACCTCACACCGAAGTAAGCCTTTTGGCCTTGGAAGGGTCTCCCCAATATATGATATGAATGGCCTGTCAGCAAGAGATCTCCACTCGGCATAGGGTTACAATGAATATCACAAGTGACAACAATAAGCTTCTTCAGCATGACTTAAACATTGTCTCGGTGACCTGTACAAACTACAAGATCCAAAGTTGCTTGTCAGTAAGACCCAAAGCATGTCACACCGACTTGCCTCTCTTAGAGGTTTCAGCTTGTGAGATTGAGGCATATATTTCCAACAGTTAGCATAGGTCCATGCAAAGTTTACCTTTCTTTCCCTCAGAAATGTAGCTAAAATTTCCTATTCTTCTATCAATAGTGGTTCAACATAGAATGTGATATGTGGTGTTTCCTCGGTCCCTAGATTGACCAAATTGTACTTTTCTTCCAAGACTGCTGACTTCTCCTGATGAATAGCACTAAGGGGAAGATTGAATTCCTCATCCTCTAGTGCCTCATAGAGGTTTTCACCATTGGATACATCCTTTGTTTTTACTATTTTTGGGTCTGAGAGTGCCACAATTTTGTTTTCACTCAAAGAACTAGATATTATTATTAAATTTTCACTTTTGTGACTGAGGGATTGAATCATTTCCCCATAATATGCATGTGTGTCCAGATCTATGTCAAACCTAGCTTTGTGATCTCCACCTATTAGAGTATCTCGCAGTCCCATGAATTATGAGAGAGCCTCATCGTTTTCGAACATGTCCAAAATTGGTGGTCCTCATTGGTCATAGTCGATGAGTTGTGGATAGACTAAATTTAGCTCATGGGTTTGGTTGTTTGACTCAAAAGATAGGATACTAATCATGAAGAGGGAGGAATCTTTGAATAACACATGGGTAGATTAGTTATGGGGTCCTCATCACACACATCGGTTATATTAAAGGTATAGTTTTCTAAAGGAAAACCTATGGATATTGGTAACTGAGGAGGAGCTTTTACTTTTCTATCCGAGGTACCTTTGCCAAGTATGGTTATTTTCAAAGGGGTACATTTGATGCCAAGATTTCTTATACGCTTCTCAGGAATGATAAGTTCTAAAAGACCATTATCATTTTGTCTGAGTTTCTTGTTTTTGTTGTAGCCAATGCCAAGCATCATCTATAGTCCTTTGTTGTCATCATCCATGGGAAGATTAGGTACAAGCCTTTCATCTCGATATAGCAAGTTTGATATATCATTTTTGTCTATTTTTTCTCGGCTTAGGTGACCCCACCATTTGAATCTAGAGGGTTTTATTTGAAGGTTTTGGATGATGTGTCAATCAGTTGGGGCTTCCCATGAGACTTAGGAGATTGAGGTAACTCCCCCATTACAAAGGCACTCTTTTTCATTTTGTAATCTCCATGCCCATTGTCTTGGATATTGAATTTGATATCAGAGATGTCACGAATTGCAGGTGTCTTTGTCTTAGAAGTGGAGGCTAAGGTAGATGGGTCTACATATGGAGTCATAGGGCCTTCATCATTATTTCAGACTTGAGGGATCTTGTAGTACTTGGCTTCCAAATTCTTGCAATAATAAAATGGCTTGGGATCACCATAGATTGTGACCTCTTGATTTTGATAGGGAAACTTGACACATTGATGGAAGGTAGATGTGACAACTTGCATTCCATTGATCCATGGGAGCCCCAGGAGGATATTGTAAGGTAGTTCCAGATCAAGGACATGACATGTAGTTTCCATGATGGCTGGCCCTACTTGAATAGGGAGTTGAATAGTTCCTTGAGACACTCTTTCTTGATCATCATATGCTCTGATTGTAATAACTTTACCTTTTTCAATGACGTCCTCAAGAAATATAAGATTCTTTATTAGCTTGAGGGTACAAATATTTAAACTTGCACCCCCATCCACCAAGACTCTTTTGAGTTTATTTTTATGTACCAAGACCTCGAGATGGAGTGCATGGTTATTGTTGATGGTGTTTTTATGCACTTCTCAACATAGGCAGTGCATAGGTGCACTACCTCTCTTGAAAGATAATACTATATAATCGGATTGCAGAATACTATCCCAAGGTCTCTCGGATGTCAGGTCATGACAGTTCTCAGATACCTCAGTAGTTTGATGTGATTTGCTGGAATCACAAGGCGGTCTTACAGAAAATACAAAGTGTGGATACAAAGCATGAAGTTGGATCTTAAAATGGAGTTCGTAGGATAAAGGCTATTATGCGTTGGCTGTAGGTTCAAACAGCAATCTCAGACTCCATCTAGTTATTGGATTTGGCTTTACAATGTGCAATGAACCTTAACATAGGTCAGTTAAAAAAAAAAGGAAAAGGGCGAAGGAGAGGAAAAGTTCCTAAGTTTGAAGCTAGCAATGAATAGTGACAATGGAGTTCCTGCAATGGACAATTTCTTAAAACAATATCCCACTTAACCAGGGATTTCACAGTATCATGGAAATTGTGCTATCTTCTAAGGGCTATAGATATTTCATCCTTCATCCACCACATACATGCATAAATAAAAGATAAATGTTTGGGAAAAATTTAAAATCAAGTCCAGGCTAACTTTGCACAACTATCTACCATCAGCAAACAACAAAAAGTATGGACTAAGGAATCATCAAACAACCAGGATTTTTCACAATCACCCAACAACATTCCTAAGATTTATCCAAAGAAATAAGATAGCTAACTAAACAACAATAAGATCTAAGTCAAACTTCCAACATTGGAGAATGAATCAAATAACATGAGAGAAATCAAGAAAATACACCAAGTCAATGCCTTTTCTTATAAATTTCAGCAACATTTCTTTACAACAACTCAACTCTCACTCATGCAAATGAGGGAAGTGCTCTATTTATAGTTTTCAATAAGCTAAATGAATGGCCAAGATTCATTCCCATTGTGTGGCCAAGATTCATTACAAAATAGGGTTTCACCTACCCCAAAATAGATTACAATTTAAAATACAATTTTGTTTCTTCCCTATTTCATCCTCTTGTGGAAGACACTATAGCTCTTTCGTCTTGTAGCCGATTGCTGTTTTCTTTGCTGTAGCTACTCTTCAGGGAGATCTTTGTCTTTGGCTGGGCTATCCTTCTGATCCTCGGAAGCTACGTGTTCTATATATTTGAGGATGATCGCTTGGAGCTTGTCAATTTTAAGGATTTCACATCGCAAAGACTGGTAGCTCCATTCCTTAGCATTCTCTTCCAGCCTTTTCCAATCTTCATCATACTTCAAGCCTTGGTCCCTGAACAGCTCGAATTGGTCAAAGGCGCGGGCAACAAAACTCAGGAACTCTGTTGTGATTTCTCTAGCTGCCCCATCCTTCATCTTCTTCTGGAAGTATGGTCTGACCTTCTCTAGGTCCATTTGCACTGTGGGAATATCATAGCCCGTCATCAGCTTCAGATACTGGGCACATTTCGCCTGGATTTCTTTGATCCATTCAATATCAGGATCAACCCTGCTCAGGATTTTCTCCAACCTCTCCTTTCGATTGTTGAGGTCTCTGCGCCACACATCCACTAGCCAATGATCTTCCTTTTTCAGCTCTAGCTTCTCTTCCCACGTGGCCTCAGGCATCTGAAGGATGGCTGCTACACCCTTAATATTATTGTACATCGGGTTATGAATAGTCGGCTTGTGGCTATCTTAACTCTCTATTAAGTCATATTATCATTAGTATATTGTTATTTAGTTGTTTAGGTCGGCCTAAGTCTTATATAGGTGTGTCTAAGTCAGCCTTGTTGATATCCTTGACATAAATAGGTATATATAGGAGGTTGTGAGTCTTATTTCATCATCAAGTTGTGAAGTGTGTTCTCATTAGAGATATTTGGAGGTTTTCCCCCTCGAAGTGGCTTGTTATTCTCAGTTATTATCAAGTATTTGCAGCATATTTCATATCATATTCTTCTATTGTACAAGTTATTTCATAACAAGTGGTATCAGAGCATGATCTTGGCACCATAGAGACAAGGTTTTTCTCAATTTTGGAGGCGATTTTGGGAAGAGCATATATTTCATATTTTGGTGAATTTTTTTCTAATTTTTAAAGGGTTTTTGAAGAACATATTGAAGAATCTACAGTCCATATTTTAGAAGAATTGGAGCAGAATTAAGCTAATTATTGCAGAATTAGGGTTTCTACACTATTTTTTTGGAATCTACATATCTCGCACATCTTGTTGAATTGGAGTCTAATTTTTATTGGGTTTTTGAAGACATACTAAAGGAGATTAAAGTAAAAATTTGAGAGAATTTAAGTTTCATTTGGTGATTTATTTCAACATTAGTGGTTTCCATCATGACAGGGCCTGCAACTAGGGGTAAAAAGAATGTTGTCACTCCGGGGAAGACTCCTGATAAGGATGGTGAAACAATCGAGGATATTACTCATAATGAAGAAATCAATAAGGTCAAGGAAGAAATTTCCTCAATTAACAATAAGGTCAATGAAGAAATTTCCTCAATTAAGATGGATATGTGTGACCTAAGAGGAGATATGGCGGACATGCGAAACATGTTAAGCACCTACATAGCTGAATCAAGAAAGGAGTTCTCAAGCGACCAAGGTGAGAATTCTAGGTCAGCCACTACTAACACAAGCTTTAGTACTCCTATGGGATCTAGGAATTTATTTCCAAAGGTGGATATGCGCAAGTTTGATGGTAAGGATCCTCTAACATGGATAAACCAAATGGAGAATTTTTTTGAAGTACACCAAATCCCAAATGGACAAAAGGTCACGATGGCTTCCTTATATTTAGAACCAGATCAATTCATTTGGTATCGTTGGCTTTGCACTCATCGAGGTAAAAAGGGGCTCACCGTCTCATGGTCAATTTTTACAGAGGAACTCCAAGCACAATATAGCAATAGCGTCACAGACAACTTCTTCAGCTAGCTAGCTAAACTTCAACAAACAGGATCAGTTAAGGATTATATTCAGCAATTCCAAAATCTATCCTTAAGGGTGGATTCAATTACGGAGGGAAACTTGAATGATTTATTCTTGGGTGGTCTCAAGGATCACATTCAACATGAGGTATGCATGTTTAGCCCTAGTTCCATAAATGAGTCTTTTATCTTAGCACGCAGGTAGAGGAGAAATATTTGATTCCTAAGAAGCAAGGGCTAATGTGACAAGAGAGAAAGGATATTCAACACAACCTACAAAGTTGACTCCACAACAAATTGAGGAGAAAAGAGCAAAAGGCTTGTGTTTCAATTGTGATAGCAAATACAGTTGAGGACATAAATGTAGTGAAAAGAAATTGTTTTATATTGAAGGTCCCAATGAGGAAGAAGAGGAGGAACCCATACTAGAAGATGAAAGGGAGTCAAATGAGGAATCACATGATTCTCAACCAATCATTTCTTGTCATGCACTCTCGTTTTAGTGCTCCACAAACTCTCAAGGTGGTGGGGTTCCTAAAGAAGCAGAAGGTAACAGTGTTGATCGACTCAGGTAGTACTCATAATTTCATCAACAAAAAGTTAGCTACTCGTCTAAATTGTTTCATATATCCAGCTCCAGAGTTTCAAGTTTTGATTGCAGATGGTGGTACAGTTAGTTGTTCATGGAAGTGTCATAGCATTAAATTATCCATGGGAGATTATCAACTTGATACCCCAATGTATGCGATATCCATGGGTGCAGCAGATATTGTTTTGGGAGTACAATGGCTTACTACATTAGGAACAATTGAGATGAACTTCCAAGAACTATTCATGAGATTTCAATCAGAAGGAAGGCTAGTAGAGCTAAGGGGTTGAAGGAAAAATCTCCACAAATGGTAAGCTCTCATCAAATGCAAAAGTTGCTTAAGAAAGGAGTGGATGGATTTGTGGCCCAACTATGTTCATTAGAAGTCTCAATCTATTACTCCTACTCATCCAGATTTTGCAAGCTATAATTGATCATCACTTGTTCTTGGAGATATGCCTAAAGGACTTCCTCCTAAGAGGGATCATGATCATGCCATACAGCTAGTCCCAGTGGAGCCCACCTAACATCGCCCAGTATCCACACATACAAAAGAGTGAGATAGAAAAAATTGTTGAAGAGATGCTAGAGGCAGGAATCATTAGGCATAGCCAAAGTGCTTACTCCTCGTCGGTGGTGATGGTACGTAAGAAGGATGATACTTGGCACATGTGTCTAGATTATAGGGTGCTCAACATGTACACCATTAAAGATAAGTTTCCAATTCCAGTCATTGATGATTTGTTAGATGAATTAAATGGAGCTATGTTTTTTACCAAGTTAGATCTTAGATCTGGTTATCACCAAATTTGGATTAAGGAGGAGGATATTTGTAAGACAGCATTTCGGAATCATGAGGGTCATTATGAACTTTTGGTGATGCCATTTGGTCTTACCAATGCACCATCTACATTCCAAAGTTTGATGAATTCAATTTTTAAGAAGTTCTTGAGAAAGTTTTTATTAGTATTCTTTGATGATATATTGATTTACAGCAAGACTTGGGAAGAACATTTGCAACATGTGGACCAAGCATTACAAATACTTGAAGATCATAAACTCTATGCTAATCCATCCAAGTGTGCTTTTGGTCTTACAGAGGTGGAGTATTTGGGACACATAGTTTCACATGAAGGAGTAAAGGTGGACCCTAACAAAATTAAGGCTATCATGGAATGGCCTATTCCAAAAACCATTAAGAAACTGAGAGGATTCTTGGGATTGACAGGGTACTATAGAAGATTTGTGAAGAATTATGGTAGTATAGCAGCACCTCTCACCACTCTATTGAAGAAGGATTCTTTTCATTGGAATGAGTCTGCCAATACAGCATTTGAGAGATTGAAGGAGGCTATGTGTTCAACTCCGGTACTTGCCACTCCTGACTTCACCAAGGAATTCATTGTGGAATGTGATGCTTCTGGAAATGGGATAGGAGCAGTGCTTATGCAAGAAGGTCGACCAATTGCTTTTGAGAGTCGCCAATTAAAAGGTAAGAATCTACTAAAACCTATTTATGAGAAGGAAATGCTAGCAATACTCCATGCAGTGAAACAATGGCGGCCTTATCTATTGGGTAGACATTTCAAGGTTAAGACAGATCATGATAGCCTAAAATATTTTTTGGAACAAAGACTATCTTCTCAAGAGCAACAAAAATGGGTCACTAAGATGTTAGGATATGACTTTGAGATTGTATATAAGAAAGGGAAAGAAAATATTGTCGCAGATGCAATCAAGGAAGGATGAGAAAGATGAAGCCTTATTGTGTGCCCTTTCAATATTACAAGAAAATTGGGTGGAGGAAGCCAAAGTAGAGTGGAAAAATGATGTTGCGACTAGTAATCTCATCGAGCAATTAAAAAGTGATCCTAGTAGTTCAGATAAGTTTTGTTGGAAAGGAGATACTCTTTGGTATAAAGAGCATTTGTATCTCTACAAGAATTCCACCCTTAAAATCAAGATTCTCACAGAGTTGCATGAGTCTCCAGTGGGTGGTCATTCAGGATTTTTGAAGACATATCATCGAGTCAAGCAAGATTTCTTTTGGGAAGGGCTAAAGGGTGATGTTCAAAAATTTGTGGCTGAATGTTTGGTGTGTCAAAGGCATAAAGGGGAGACAATTAAGGCACCAAGTCTCTTGCAACCCTTATCTATTCCTAGCCAGCGTTGGGAAGAGATATCCATGGACTTCATCACAGGGCTTCCCAAATCTAAAGGTCATAATGTCATCATGGTGGTGGTTGATAGGCTCACTAAATATGCACATTTCATTGCATTAGCACATCCTTTTACAGCAAGTGCAGTGGCTAGAGCTTTTTTGGAGAATATCCAAAAGCTACATGGTACACCTAAAGTTATTGTTAGTGATCGTGATCCTATCTTCACTAGTCACTTTTGGAAAGATTTATTCTCATGTTTGGGTACTCAATTGGCTCTTAGCTCTTCATACCACCCTCAATCAGATGGGAAAACAAAGGTTGTTAATAAGTGTTTGGAAGGATATCTACGTTGTTTCACTTCAGAGAAACAGTCAGTGGGTAGATTGGCTACCACTTGCGGAATGGTGGTATAACACTTCTTTTCATAGCTCATCAAAAATGTCTCCATTTTTGGCACTTTATGGATATCATCATCCTTCCATCACATCATCAATTAAGGTGTCCCCAAGAGTTCAGGCAGTAGAAGACCACTTGCTTGATCAACAACAAGTACTTTCAGGACTCAAGGAGAATTTAGCCATGGCACAAAATTGAATGAAACAACAAGCAGACCAACATGTAGTGAAAGAAGTTTTGAAGTTGGGGATTGGGTCTTCTTTGCGATTGCAGCCTTATAAGAAAATCTCACTAAAGCAGCAAAGAAAGAATAATAAGTTGTCACCAAAGTATTATGGTCCATATCAAATCATGCAAAATATCGGTAGTGTTGCCTACAAGCTTGAGTTGCCACCTACAACAAAGATACATCCAGTTTTTCATGTTTCCTATTTGAAGAAGGTAATTGGGCATAATATTCCCACTCAAACAACACTTCCTGAGCTGGATGAAGAAGGGAGAATCATTTTGGAACCAGAGTGCATTCGTCAAACATGGACAAAGAAGCTGAGGAATAGAACTATCACTGAGTATCTCATCCAATGGAAGAATTTACCAGTTGAAGATGCCACATGGGAAGAGAGGAGTTCATTCAAAAGTTTCCAAACTTATTAGCATTGAGGACAATGCTTCTTTGAAGAAGGGGGCATGCTACGCCCTTAATATTATTGTACATCGGGTTATGAATAGTCGGCTTGTGGCTATCTTAACTCTCTATTAAGTCATATTATCATTAGTATATTGTTATTTAGTTGTTTAGGTCGGCCTAAGTCTTATATAGGTGTGTCTAAGTCGGCCTTGTTGATATCCTTGGCATAAATAGGTATATATAGGAGGTTGTGAGTCTTATTTCATCAAGTTGTGAAGTGTGTTCTCATTAGAGATATTTGGAGGTTTTCCCCCTCGAAGTGGCTTGTTATTCTCAGTTATTATCAAGTATTTGCAGCATATTTCATATCATATTCTTCTATTGTGCAAGTTATTTCATAACAATGGCTTCGATTCTTGGGAAGGTGGAGTCGTAAATTGTAGGGAAATTGGTGTAGAGCCTCTTTGTGCTCTCTAGGGACTGGATCAGGTCCAAGAACTTGTTGGCTGTCCGCATAGCCCTGCTGATTCCCATGTTTCTGATATATGTGACCTATCAGAACCAATCCTCGGTGGTTTTCTCCAAGTTCTTCCTCCTTTCCATTTTCCAATTTGTTCTTTGGAGAGCAACTGCGGTGCGGATTTGGAGGTGGTGGGCAGGTCGTCCATTGAGGACCATTGTTGGATATAATTTGTTAACACTGCAACCCGCACCTTGAGCTCATCCTTGGAGACCTTGTCCTGCTTTATTAGGTGCACCATCGTGGCCACCGACTCCTCAAGGTGCTCAACCTTTTGTTCTCTGGTTGTTGTCCCTAAGTCAATGGTTGAGATATTATAACTCACCCCTATTTGGCCAACTATAAGCATTGCAATTTGCGCTGCTCGAGAGCCGGAAGCGTCCATTGTTATCTTGGATCAGACCTTGGGCTTCTTCTCCTTCTTTGTTGTGATCTGGGACTGAGCCAAGATGGCCTCCAACCTTGCCCTTGGGTCCTTCAGCATAGGGGTCATCTTTTCAAGCTGCTTCTCCAGCCATTCGGGCATAGCAGACTTATCCTTGGGTGAATCATGGCCGCCCTCACCCTTTTCAGTCAAAGGAAAGAATTCTGCCTCTTTCCCCTTTTGGGTTTCTCCTTTCTCTTGGGTAGCATCCTCTTCTTCATCGGAGTCATGAACAAATATGAGGCATTTGACAGGAAGCTTGGTGGAAAACTGCTGGATGGGAGTTTCTTCTTTTGCTGCCTTTTCTTCTTTCTTCTCTTCAGTAGCCTCAGACTCAGGGCGCTTGGCAACATGGGTCTCAACCTCTATCAAATCTTTCATCTGTTGCTCTTCGGGCGGCTGCCTTTCTTCACCATGTGGTGACTCCTCTGTTTCTTCCCCAACATTCTTCAGCTGCTATACCATCTCCTCCTCAAGGTCCTCATCGAAAGTCTAGATGATTTCCTTGGCACCTGAGCCACCCTCTTCATCCCCACTCTCTGAAGAGCCTGTCTCCTCCTCCTCGTAGACCACCCTATCAATGGTTTGGTGCTTGTACTCGGGGTGCTCATAATACTCATCAGCTTATTCCTCGACAGACTTCGAGGCCTCCTGCTCTTGCTCCTCCAACTCTTTTGAAATTTGCATTGTGGCTTCCATAGCCGGCGGCCCTGTCAGTGGTTGTGAAGGCTGAGCTATCTCGAGGGCTTGGGCGAGGGATGTTTGGAGAGCTGGGTCCATTAAGATCTGTGAGAGCTCAGGGGGAGGTTTTTCATGTGCCTTGTAAGAGCTTCGGGCATAGTGGCAAGGGGAACATGTGATGTTATTGTTGCCAGAGGGAGTGATGTGATTGGTGACATGGCAACAAAAGAGGAAGGGGGAGTGGTCAAGCCAAAAGAGGAGTCAACGTTAATTACCGACTCGACCGGGGGTGAAGGAGCAAGATGGATAGAAATGTCCACTACAGGCGGGGAAGCGACAACCGCAGCTAGGGAGATGGGAGGTGCAACAGGAGGGGCAGGGAGAGCTAAGGAAGGCCGAGATTCTTCTGCACTCACCACTTGTTTCAGCCTTTTGGGAGATGAAGCTCCCGTTTCTTTCTTCACTTGTTCCTTGGGATCTGGAGATTGTGCGGTCTCCGTTCCTTTCCTCTTCTGGGACCTGGTGACTGGAGGAGACTTGGAGGTCTCACCAGTCGACATGGTGGTAGCGACATCCTCTGTGGCACTTGGCTCGCTCTTGAGCCCTTCATAGGCAAGGATCACCCCTTGTTGCTTCAGATGTGCCACCTGCCCATCGACCCACTCCTTGGTGCGAGTTATGATTGGTTGGGTGATGGTGTCTAGGTCATCGACCTCCTGTTCATCCTAGTCGATTGATGGTATAGGCAGGTTGGCGACTGCAGGGTATCTCGGGTGCATAATGGTGGACTCATCCTCCTCCACCTGATCCGGCACCGGGAATGGTTGCACTCTTCTCAGGAACTACATCATCATGCACATATAGTGCCTTGCATGGACCTCTTTGTCATCTTTGCAGTTGGCCCAGAAATCTTCAATTTGGTATTGGTGGGCATATCCTGGCCCCAGTGCTTTCCTGACATGGCCATGTGGGTCCATCTGTGGGTGAGCAGTGTACCAGTCAAAATGGTAATCCTTGAGCTCATTCTCTGAGTTACTGGCACATTGGGACATTTGTAGTCGATACATGACCTGGCCGAGGGTCATGGGGTAGGAGATCCCTGCTATGTGTTTATTACTGAAGATTTCCTGGAGGTGTTGGATCTGCCGAGAAAGCTTCAGGAGGATGATCCTGTCATTGGGGTAGCGGGGCAATCTATTTGGCCTTTCGGTGAAACCCTGAACCCAGATGTATGTAAACTTGGGGAACTGGATGAACAGGAAAGTATATTGCTTTAGGAGCGCCCTGGTGCTATGGGAGACCCTCCTCTCATAGTCTCCAACGATCAACCTGATTATGTGGCCTATGAAGGCATCGTTGACCTAGCAGTACTCCTTCTTGAAGTTGCGGTATTGGAGCTGCGGGTACTTATCATAGGCTTTAAGCCCTCACTTCTGCCTCTGATCGGGTGCTAGAAACAGCCTTCTATATTTCCTTTGATCTGCCAAGGAGTAGACGAGGTAGGAGGTCATGTAGAATTTGGAGCTCTTCTTCACGTTAATGAACTGCTTATGGAAGCAGTCACCAATGATGACCCCCAGTAGAATGAGACCTTGGTTGTGACGTCCTCATTTCCCTGCAGGATCTGCTCAATAAAATAGGCCATCCACTCCTGGAAGAAGGCGGCCGTTGGAAGACCCCTGACCCTGCTCAACAAGGTTACCAAGTCGTGGTAATCTTCATGGAAATCGCTACGAAAGAGTTCATGGGGAACCTTCGCAGTGCTGCCCCTTTTCTCCTTAAGCCAATAGAGGTTGATTGACCTTTTGCAGTTTGTTGGATTTGCATCCCACGCCGCTTGACATTCTTCTAGTGTGGGTACCTCCATCTGTTGGAATGTGGGAATGTGGAATGTCTTGGTGATCCCCTCTGGCGACATGTCCGTAAAGATGTTTCCCTCCTTATCCATGATTGTTCTGGTGTCTGGCTGATAGGCTTCTCGGCAAGCCATCACTAATTTGGGCACCACGAGTGAGGGAGGGAAACCGGCGGCCTTAGCCAATCCACTATGTCATATTAATCTGGAATTCTTTGTTGTCGGGTTGACCCTGACCCTCTGAGTGAATTCATCTATATCAACCTGGCCAATATTGGTATCTGAAACCTCCTTCCAGTCGGTGGTGACCTTCGAGTGGAGCAGTTCACCCTAGAACTGATACTTCATTTGATCTTTGTCTTCCTTCCCCCGAGGGGTCCTTCTTGAATTCTTGCCCTTGTCCTTTTCGGTGGAGGTCCCTGAAGTTCCTACAGCCGATTCCATATATTCTGCAAGCAAGGGAAAAGTCAGCGCAATAAAACATCAAAAGCGTTCATGTTAGTCCATATTTTGAAAATAACATGTAAATAATCAATCAAGTATATCATAAATCTTATCTCTAGACATTATTGATCTTTGTTTCAGGGCATTCAGACAATCCGGGCCTGGAGGGCTGGACTTCCGTGGCAGGAATGCTGTCTGGAATGGAAAACGCAGCGGAAAGCTCTTAGAGACCCTTCTTGGCCAAATTTTAATGTTTTAGGAGGTCCATGATGGAGAAGAGCAAAATTTGGGATGTGGGTCGAAGTCGGATTCTAATTTTAGGATCGTTTGGATCGATCTAGGAGGACTTGGAGGTTTCAAGCCGGGAAGCCATCGAGAGACGGTCGTTGGTGACGGTAGATAGTGGGCGGAAATCCAGCAGCAGAAGTCCGAGGACTGGGGTCCGAAGGGCCAAAAGACGATCGATGTTAAGTCAGTTTGTTTCGACGATTCGGGCCAACGACACCGGGAAGGCGGGTGGACTTCGCCGTTTTGGACGGCAATCCTCACATGGAAGTCCAGCAAGGGAAGCCCGGGGGCAAGAAGCCGGCGGTGTGAGTTAATCGTTTAACTCCAGCGGCAATTGGCATGGTGAGGTCCGGAGGTCGGGGTGCCGGGAGAGAATTTCTATTAGGGACAGTGTTTAAGAGGTGGACTTCCACAGATGGAAGTATGACCACCGGCACCCGGAGAGCGGAAGGCGGGGTGGGAAGCTCCATTCGGAACGGCGAGTGAGGACCAGAATTATGGGATATAGAGCCCGGTGCGTTGAAGGCCGCGAGGAGATTCGGTGACAACGCATGGTAGATGGAAGATCAGGGCCCGGCGACCAGGCAGACAGAGTGTAGTTTCCGATAGCAGGAGAGCAACGGACTTCTGAGAACAGAAGTCTAGGAGCCGGGGCCCCGAGATGCAAAAGTCGCGGTTTGAAAAAACAAAGCCGACGGTGAAGCGTCGGCGGGGCCCAGAGGCCGGGGTGCCGGGGGGCGACCACCGCTGCTGAAGGAAAATCTCTTACAGAATTCTGGAGATGGAACTCTGGGGTTCCGGGCTCGGGACAACCAAAGGACAAATGTTCATTTTCAAGTTTCACGGCGGAGCCGAGACCGGGATCTGGAAGCCGGGGAGGCAGAGCGGTTTGGCAATTCAAGCACAACGAAGTTTAAACGGAAGTCCGATGGAGGAAACCCGACCAACTGGGCCCAGCGAGGAGGATTGCCATCGGTGAGTGACAAGTTTTTGAATTTTGACGGTGAAGACGGGTTTCGGGCCCGGGGAGGAAGTTTTCCCTGCGCGAAGAACAGCCGCGCCAGGGAAGACTCCTGAATCGGCGGTTGGGTCATTTCTATTGGTTTTACCGATTTTTCAAAACATGGGTTTGGTGCGCCATTTGATATTCTATCATATTATACCTTCCTATCAATTTTTTCATTTGATTAAATCTTTGGAAATCATAAAAAAGATGTACGGGAGGGCAACCGATGGCCCACCTCGAATATGCAGAGTGGGAAGATGTGGGATCTACTAGGGGTCGGCGAAACGATGTTGAGGTCAATGATCGCGACGTTGTCGAAGGTGGTGGGCTCCAGCTGATAGCTTCTTCAATTCGCTCCAATCCTATTTGTGAAAATCATTTGGGCGGATTGGGCATTTTATACCCCAACTACCATGAATGACTGCAATAAATGCCTCTACGGCCGCAGGAAAAGTGGTTGGATTTTGAATTTAGGTTGACGGCAACGGCGGCGACTCCGGGGCCCGGTGGCCGGGAAGACGTGAGGTGACGGCTGCCTTACAATTTTCACGTTGTTTGGGCGACGGCGGCGGCGAGCGATTTGGGTCCCAGAGCACGAGAAGCCGACAGGTATCCGCCGTTGAGGACGGCGGAACCGTCACAGAATTCCGGGAACGAAACTCCAGATGGTCGGGCCTGGAAGGTCCCCCGACAGTCAGTAGGCGAGTTTACACTGCGGGCGGTGAAGACGATGGTGGGACCCGGGGGGCGGGTCACCGCAGGAGGTTTGCCGTCGCGGACGGCAAAACTGAGACGGAACCCTCGAGGTGGATCTCCAGGGTTTGGGGCCCGGAGGGGCAGGCGCTGCCCCGAAAACTTTGTAACAAGTTTCAAACGGAGGGCAGCAGGGCAGACCCCGAGGTTTGAAAATATGCTCGGCAAACACCGAAGGGACGACATTTCCAGAGGGGAAACCCGAAGAGGGAACCCTGTGCGCCCGGGCCCAAAGGGGCCCAAGGCCGTTTTAGGGTCAAAATGCCAGAGGGATTCTCTAAGCCCCTAGAAGGTAGCAAAAACCAAAAGCGGAGGCATGGTCGATTTATAATGGAAATTTGTAGCAACATCGACCATACGAAACATCAAAAAAAGAGGGGCACACAAAAGGAGGCGGCCCCAAAAGACCCGACGAGGCGAAGGAAAAGAGGGTCCCCTTTCCAAATGGGGCGTGTGTGCTAAGGGCACAATAGTTATGAGATGGTTGAGTTGGGAGATCATGTTCAGAGAATGTTAGGAGATGTGGTGTTATGATATGTCCAACCATAGCTTGGAACTGGTTTGCATCAAGATCCATGGGGATGGAGGATGTGGCTAATGCTTCTTCTAGGATCTTCCTATGTGTAGGTGAGATTTTTCAGCAACTCCATAATGGAGATTTGGGAAGGAGTTCTTTTTTAGCTGGTCTAAGAAATTATAACCATTGGGAATAGATTTCAGATTAGAGGCTGGTGCCTTGGGTGGTTGTGATGGTCCAAGAATGGTATCTCTTCCACCACATGTGGTGACTCCACAGTCAGCTCTGGCTCCTTTGATGTTGACAAGAGTGACCCATTCATCTAAGGACACAATAACATGGTCGTAAACATGGTTTACATTGTTATACTTTTCCTTTCCATTGTTGTTCCCTTTATTCTGATATGGAATTGGATTCGTGTATATCTTAAGGTCCTAATTTCCTGTAGGTTGTTCAACATTTATGGTTCTATCATCAATAAGGTATTTGGTCAAGTTTTTTAGTATCATGCAACATGCCATTGTGTACCCCTTGATTTTATGAAAATAAAAAAAGGTGGTTTTTGTTATACCGTGGTGGTTTCACTTGGGGCTCTTGATAATTCTCATAAACGAGGATTTTGATGAGATTCTTCTATACTAGTTTTTTCATGACGGATTTGATTGATTCCCCAAGGGGTGTGTATTTTCATTTAGGGGAAAACTGGTTCCATGGGTGTGGCCCCCCTTGATTGATTATTGAACACTTGACTGTTGGGTTGTTGTGATACTGCATTGGCTTGTGTGTTGTTTTGGTTATTGGCTTGTGGTTGTTGATATGATTGTGTGTTTTTCCTTGGAGCACTAATAACAACTTTGGCATAAACTACATCGTTAGTAACATTCTTGTTTTTTCCCATGTGTGAGGTTTTTCATTATAACTGGTTGACAAACGACTGTCTTGATAAGTAGATGTGCCCCCTTGTGTGATACGGGCTCTTTCGATGTTGAGTGCCTTGGGAATCAACTGGTTGTATGTGGTGATGCATTGCATTTTTAGATGGAAAGACAAGGTTCCTTCAAGATTAGCAATGATAGTATAGATTTTATATTCTTTTGGCATAGTCCACTTGCTTTTGTTGGCCTTGGATCGCCATCATTGTAAGAAGGATGTGAATGTTTCCCCCTTGGCTTGTTTGAAAGTGGATAGTTCTTCTAGAATTATGTCCATGCCTATGTTGAATGAATAGTTCTGTATGAACATGTCCACAATTTTCTAGAAATTTTTGATTCCAGGAGGAAGATTAGAGAACAATTCCATTGCTGGTCTAGCCAAACTTCGAGAGAATAGCCACATTAGATAAGTGTCATCATATGCAACTTCCATACAGTGAACATGAAATTCCCTGATGTGATCTTCAAGATTACCACTCCAACGATATTTGTCAAATTTAGGTATCTCGAACCCTTTTGGGAATGGAACCATCACAATGCTTCCATCAAAAGGATAAGGGCACAAATTCCCTTGGGGTTCTATTATTTTTCTAGATTTTAGGTCTAGCACTTGTTGTGAGAGAAACTTGATTTGTGTAGACACATCATTTTGTGGATCAAGAGGTGGGATGCATGTGTTTTGAGGTGGTTTGATTGTTTGAGTGATGGGTGGGTTGTTTTGTGTGTTCATGGGAGGCGGTTGCAAATTTTGTTGTGCGACCAATGCTTGTTAGTATGCCTGCAATTGTTGTTGTGGCAACAATGCTTGTTGTTGGTCTTACTATTGTTGTGTGAACAATGCTTGTTGTTGGGCTAGTAGCGGAGCTACTTCTTGTTGTGCTTGGTATTGTTGCAAAGCTTGTTGATAGGCTTCTTATTGAACTTCTTGTTTTTGTTCTTGGTATTGTGCTTGCGCTTGAGCTTGTTGGGTGGCTTGTGCTGCTTGTGCTACTTGCATAGCTTGGGCATCTTGGGTGTCTTTTTTTGTTGCAATAAAGATTTATCTTGTGCTTGAGAAACTTGTTGTGCTTGTTGTGTGGCTTGTTGAGCTTGTGCTTGTTGAGCAACTTGTTGTGCAGCTTGCATGGCTTGTTGAGCTTGAAATTGTTGGAATGCTTTCTAATATGCTTGTTGGGTAGCTTTCAATGTGATATTGTATTGATTTTCCAGGTATGTCTAGGATCATGGTGAGCCAAATAGTGGCAATGAGAAAAAAACACATCTTTCACCGACCGAAAAATGTGAAAAAAGAACGTGTTGAATTTTTTTAGGCTCGGGTGTCACCATACCAAACACCAAACCTAATTTTACAAATCAGATATCCAATTTGCAAAAGGAATATATAAAGAAAGTTAGTTTTTGTTTTGAAGTCATTTGACAGTGTCAACCCACAGGTGCACAGTGCATTGCTTCTTCACGTAACAGATATCCGATTTGGGAAAAATCTGATTTGTAAAGGTAAGTTTTTTTTATTATTATTTGATTTGATTTAATTTTGTTTTGGATTTGAATAATTTCATATGGATTTTTGTTGATTTTTTTAAAAATAGGGTTTTTGATTGAATTTTTGTGAAAAAATTGAGTTTAGAATGGATTTTGATAAAAAAAAGAATGTTTTTGTGGATTTTTTTCACAATATGGTTTTTAATTGAACTTTTATGAAAAAATTGAATTTAGAATAGATTTTGATAAAAAAAATGATTTTTTTTGTATATTTTTTTTCAAAATAGGGTTTTTGATTGAATTTTTATGAAACAATTGAGTTTAGAATGGATTTTGATAAAAAAAATGAATGCTTTTAATGGATTTTGATTTAAAAATAGTGTTTCATTTATATTTTCTAAGTTTAGATTAATTATTTTTTAACTTTAATGAGGTATTATGGCTATCGAGAATGAGTATGCACAAATTCCACCAGTTGAAAATGAAAATCCACCAGCTGAGAATCAAAATGCAGAAATTCCAAATGCCCCACCACCTCCGCAGCCATCAATTGAAGAGTTAATTCATGAAAATTTGGAGCAATTAAGGGGAATTTTTGATGTTTATAGGAAAATCCCTCGATTATCCCGTATGTCAACCACATTGATAGGAATAATTACAAATGTAGAAACCCTCTCCACCCAGCATAGTGCATTTCATTCGTGGCAGGAAACCATGAGGAAATATTATGCATGTGGATTTTCTTATGATGATGTGAAAGATCTCCAAATAACAAAAGCCCAAATAGCCTCTTTATTTATTAACCCCAACACTAGTTTGCCAGTTAATGTTAACAAACCAAAACTTTCTATAAAAAGGTGCACGCATAGGGGCATAGTAGATAACTTTTGGGATTGTTGGTGTATGGTTTTTGATAAACCACCCAACAATAATCTTGATGTACCATTTTACTTTATTAAAAAATTATATGCTGAGTTTTTGTTATGGCATCATGTCAATTACTTTGACATTAAACCCTTCCAGGGCGTTGGTGGAGGTATGCCCCAAGATAGGCCAGGGGCAAGTAGAGTAGTTAGGTGCCCACATCTTCCCCATCCTCCCCTTCCTCTACCACCTCTAGTACAACATCCAGATATTACGAAGGATGCAGCCACATAAACGATCCAGGCCATTCACTCTTTGAGTGGTCTTTTGGTTTCCCATGCTTCTTCAGTAGCTCAGCCACAATTTGGTGATCTTGGTGATGGATCTAGTGCTGCTACATCATCCTCCTTAGGTCCACATATTTGTGTGCCACATATTTGCAATACATGCCAACAAATATGTTTGGGTCCTATTGTATAGCCCCTTGAGAAGCCATTTGACACTTCTGATTATGACATCCAGGATGTGGAGATTATAGCAGATCACACGCAGGGGAGTGGAGCACACCCTACAAAGTCCTCTCCTGCTAGAGAGGTGGACATTGGAGTAGTTACATAGGTAACATTTAATGTGTAAATTCATAATTTTCATTTTTAAAAAAATGAATATTAATAAGAGATAGTATCAAGTACTAATATTTGTTTACATGGACTATTTAATAGTTAATTTATGAGAAGGAGCTCACATGGGTGACTGATAGCACCCTTAGGGCCATTTCATTTGGCCTCGAGATGCACACAGTATGTATTTTCACACTCACTCATTTACATTTTTTTACTGTATACTTGCTTGTCATTTGAATTGTCATTAATGAAATTATATATTAACTTCTATGTTTATCTTATTCTCTGCTTATAGGAAACACCTAGTGCGAGTGAGGTGCGACGCTCTCCAGAAAATGGATGCACAATGTTAGATAAGGGAAAGGTAATTGAACTCAAATTTGATTGAATTAAGATTTATAAGATATTTTATTGATTATGCATACATTGACATAGATTCGTAGTTTCGTATGTACTTGTCATTTTTATGTACATGTGGTTGTGAGCTATACATCATTGTTGATAAGTGCCACAATACCTAAAGGAGTAGGTATTTGAACACTTGAAGGAGGAGGTGTTGAAACACCTCATCCAGGAGGTGTTGAAACACCTCATCCAGGAGGTGTTGAAACACCTCATCCAGGAGGTGTTGAATCACCTCATCCAGGAGGTGTTGAAACACCTAAAGGAGATACAAAAAAAGATCATCCTAAAGAGGTATGTTTTTATTGTATTTTGTGCTTGGTAAATATTTTCCTATTACTAACAATTCTATGCTAACTTGGATCAATTTCATGTTTTTTTTCACATATATAGATTGACGTTACAAAAGTTGGTTTGGTTAGTTCTTTGAGAGGGGTATATTCTAGGACTCCTGACCCTTTGAAGAGATGTATATTTCAGGTAATCAAGATTTCAATTTTAGAGTTCAATTATAATTCAATGTGTATTGATTTTTATGTTAATTATTCAATTTTAAATTATATAGTATAACTAATCTCAATTGTGGTTTGACTTTTTCTTGTGCAGCTACCTTAAGAGCCAACGAGTTCTTCAAAGAGGGTCCATTTTAATGATCCACCAGTAGTTTAGGATGAGATAGACATTTTGGCATGTAAATATTGAATAGATACCGAGATGGCATACAACACATTTTCTAAAAATTTGTTTGAGCTGGCGTTGGTGCCATTTTTGTATATGGACATACAATTGATTATTGGATAATTTGATATATATAGAAGTTGACAATCAAAATTTAATTTCCTCCTCATGTGCATGATTAAACTCTTTGAAAATTTAATCAAGTGAGCAATGGTTAAATGTCAATGTACAATAGCATAAAAAGAATGGTTAAATATTATGTCTAGTTTATATTAATATTGTTGATTACATTGCATTGCACATCTTTCAAACTCAAAGCATTACTTCACATTGTATAAGTAACAACTAGATGCTGATAGATGAAAAAAATTCAATAACAATATAGTTTTTACAAAGTCAACCTAAGCAGTTATGCAATTATTTCACATTAGATAACTAATAACTAGGAGTAGTTATATATTGCATTAGCTTGTCATGGAATTCTATGAGACCACATTTATTTGAGGAAACTTGGCACAAAACTCACTAAAAATGAAAAGAAAGCACTCAAAAAAACTTTAAAGGGGTCTCAGGTGTGCTACCCCCTCATTCCATGCGCTATGCAACCATTTACTTGTGTTAGTTTTATGATCAGATTTAATGCACAAAAAAATAATTCTAAAAAAAAAAAAATAACACAACAGATACCCTGGGAAATCCCTCCTCTTGAGGGAGAAAAAACTAGCCAATAATATCACTTATTGTTACCCAATTTTCACCTATGGGCTCATCGGGCAGGACAAATTGTGTTTCAGATGTTCAAGAAGGCCAAGTGGGACATTTGCATCACGGTTTAGATCATACATCTGATACTGTTTCACAAGGAGGTCTATTGGAAAGCATGCCTTGATCAGTTATGGCACAAAACTCATTAGAGAAGTAAGTCATCAAGACCCTCCTGCTATCTTGCCAACTAGCGGTGCGCTCTATTTGTTTGAATGCACTGGTCGCCAGGACATTCGAGTCACCATGATTCTTTATGTATTTCTCTGTGTATGATGTCTCGCCGATAGTAACTCACAGGGGTTGCATTGGGGAAAGTGGTTTAAGTTCGGCATGAGGTCTCACTGACTGGTTGTGGTCTCACCGAAACAAAAGGGCTCGATGTAATGAATGTTGTCAGTGTAATATGATGGCTTCATGGTGAGGTCTCGCCGATGCGGAAGGTCCTACCGAGAAATGATGAAGAAAGCTTGCCGAGTATTTTTCCTTCAACGAAAGGTCCTACTGAGAGTATGGTGTCTTGCCGACAATGAGATGAGTTTGTCATCACATCTTGCCTACGGCATAAAGTCTTGCTGACTTATGTTCTCAGAAAAATAGGTTGGTCTTTTCCATGATGTCTCACCGACCCAATGGGGTCTTGCCGAAGTAGTGCAAGCTCAGGGCAAAGGAAAGTAAAGTTGCCATGATGTCTTGGTGAAAGTATAATATCCTGCCGATGAATGAAGGGTCTCGGTATAGCTTTTGCTTTTGGTAAGAGATCTCACTGAAACATGGATGTCTTGCCGATGGAGGAGCACAACGTTATAAGGATATTTCATTTAGAAAAAGGTCTTCCCGACTTGCCAGTGTCTTACCAAAAGAAGGATGTTTGAACTTGGGGTAGTGTTTTGTGTTTGCTATGATATCTTGCTAATAGCGATGGTCTCGATGACATCTTATGCAGCGGTATAACTCATGAAGATCAGTATGATATCCTACTAACTAAAGGAACTCTTGCGTAATGCAGATAACTAGGAAATGAGATAGAAAACATCAGTATGACTCCTGAGGGGTCGCGATGTTTTCTGGCCGAAAATGATGGTCTTGCCGATGCTATTCTGTGATATTGATATGACTTTTGTGGCTCAATATGAGCTCTTTCCGACCATCGTGTGTCTTGATGAATGCTACTACAAGGTCTAATCGCATTGGGGAGACACTTTCAGTGTCTCACCGACATGTGATTCTGATGAAGCAACCTTTGACTACCCAGGAATCTTACGTGGAGTATGCTCGACCAATCTGAAGGAGCCAAAGATGAACCATTGAAAATTTGACTGTTTGACTCCCCCCTGTGAAGAAGATCAACAGAGTGAAAGTGATGTGAATCAGCTCTGAGCTCAGAGGCATTCAAAGCAGCTCGACAGGGAGGTT
The DNA here is from genome assembly GCA_007258455.2 of Sequoia sempervirens. Classification (NCBI taxonomy): domain Eukaryota; kingdom Viridiplantae; phylum Streptophyta; class Pinopsida; order Cupressales; family Cupressaceae; genus Sequoia; species Sequoia sempervirens. Next base: position 6,722,174 of record VDFB02018296.1, on the reverse strand, counting down.
AGAAGCTGGACACGAAGACCAGAAGTTAAAGATGTAAAGGATCTTAAGGTTTCCCCTGAGGGCGATCCTTCACCGACATGGACAGTGGGGATATACATTCAATACAGAATTAGCTTCACTAAAAAGATCTGAGGGAGATCTTTTTGAAGACGAATATTTTGTAAGCCCTAGGGGCCGACACATTTTTGTATATAAGGATTTTTTTCCTCTTTGTAAACGAGTTCTTTGGATGCTTTTTCTGAAGTCTTTGACTTTTACGGTCCTCTCTCAGATTAGCACAATTTTGTAACTCATTTTGGAGTATGACATATAAAGCTTACCTTGGTTACCATTGATGGTTCACTCTTTTCCTTCTGGTTCTTGTAAAGTATCGTGCATTTTTAAGTAATTCATCAAGCTACTTAGTGAAATATTTATTTTCCTTATAGCTTGGTTTCATGTTAGCATGCCTTTCTTTGCAAATGTAGTATCATGTAGGTTACAAATTATGTTTACTCAATTGCACATGAGCCTTAAATTGGTGAAAAAAAAAATTCCTTCTTGAAAGTGTGTGCATGTCAAACATGTTTGTATGCATAATCTACAGAATCTTGTTGTGCAGTCCCATGTCCATCATCAGTATTCAAGTGTAACCTGAGTGTCTCATTACTCTCGTCATTTTGGTGTATCACCATAGGAGTAGTTTTTTATTTATTTTTGTATTCCTTCTCCCTTTCCCTTACAATATTAGTAGTTAGGTGATACTGTCAGTTTAGGAAGCCGACCTTCTCCGGAGGTTCATTTCAACTTCAGGTGACCCACAGCCTTGAAATGATCCCATGTTTCTCTAGAAAGCTCAGTTTTCATAACTTTGCATAGGGTGCATTTCTAGGAGATAACACTTATATTATTGAATCACAATAGAAACTCCTTTACAATGAAGGACGATAATGAGGCCTAATAATATGCACCATAGATTGATGCCAACACAACAATACAATGATGTAATTCTCATATGATAATCCTTAGCTTTCTCACAATAACTCGATCTGTACTTGAAGAGTTTCTCACTAACTCGCACTTGATATGAAATGGAATGTATGAAAAATGTATGTCTCAAAACAAGGAAATGTATCTAATATATATACAAGCTGAGAGAGATGCGACTCTTCACAATATAGGTCGGCCTCCAAAAAGAATGTGCCACCTCAAGGATTGTGCCTCCAAGATAGAAGTCGGCCTTCATAAGATAATAAATATTATTTGACATAAATCGTGCCTCAAGCATGTCAGCCTCTTCATAAATGCATCTCTTCATTAACTTGTATCTCTTGATGAATTAGCATTAATCACAAATCGATATATATAAATTAAATAGTTTTGGCTATATTTAATTTATTCTTATGTAGAGGAGATCTCTGGAAGGATATGACTAACACTGAAATAATCATCAACACTCCATAGATGTGTGATAAATTATTAGTTCAATGATGTTGAACAATTTTTGAAAAAAGAAAGTTGTCACAGTTCGCATTCAATCCAACAAGCAAAAATGAAAGCTCAACCTCTTGGAATGAAAATGCTTGTTTGCAAAAAAAATGAATAAGCATGAGGTAGTTAAGGTGTTTGAAGTTATTTAGAGGTTGCTTTTAGGGTGGAAGGCTTAAAATTCCATTTCAAATGCACAAAAAAGAATGAAATTACTTCAAACCAAGTTTGTGAAGAAGTTAACTATGTTGCCCACTAGTTTCCCTTAAGAGTCCAAAGTGTTAAAAGGAAGAAATATTTGAAGGTCTATTTCTTAGAGATCATGATGCTTACAGACTCTTCGTCTAAGGCTATGGGATTGTGTTGGGACCATCTACAAAAACCTCTCCCAGTTTTTGCTATCTCAGAGGCGTTTTCCTATGGTGATGAATTTTTAGTGGAGGGAAAAGTTGCCAGATGCAAGTAGTGTAAAGTTGTAAAGTGGTGCAACTTTCATTCTACAACTTGTACGACCAAATAGACTATTCCAACACATTTGGATGGGTAGTTTTATGCTAGGGATGGTCCTCTCTTGCACCAAAATACGCCAAATCACTCTGAGCTACATTGGACCATCGATTTCCCTTAAGAGTCCAAAGTGCTAAAAGGAAGCAATCTTTGAAGGTCTATTTCTCGGATACCGTAATGCTTATAGACTCTTCGTATGAGGCTATAGGATCATGTTCTAACCATCTCCAAAAACCTCTCCTGGTTTTTGCTATCTCGGAGGCATTTTGCTGTGGTGATGACTTCTCAGTGGAAGAAAAGTTGTCAGATGCAAGCAGTGTAAAGTTGCAAAGTGGTACAACTTTCATTCTGCAACTTGTACAACCAAAAAAATTGTTCCAACATGTCCGGATGGGTACATTTACGCTAGGGATGGTCCTCTCTTACACCCAAATATTCCGAATCACTCAAGGCTACATGCGACCGATGATTTCCCTTAAGAGTCCAAAGTGCTAAAAGGCAACAATCATTGAAGGTCTATTTCTCGAAGACCGTGATGCTTACACACTCTCCGTCAGAGGCTATGGGATCGTGTTTTGACCATCTACAAAAAAATCTCTCATTTTTTGCTATGTCAGAGGTGTTTTCCTGTGGTGATGACTTTTCAGTGGAGGGAAAAGTTGCCAGATGCAAGTAGTGTAAAGTTGTAAAGTGGTGCAACTTTCATTCTGCAACTCGTACTACCAAATGAAATATTACAACACGTCTGGATGGGTATTTTTACGCTAGGAATGGTCCTCTCTTACACCCAAATACACCAAACCACTCTGAGCTACATTGGACCAACGATTTCCCTTAAGAGTCCAAAGTGCTAAAAGGCAGCAATCTTTGAAGGTCTATTTCTCGAAGACCATGATGCTTACAGACTCTCCATCTGAGGATATGGGATCATGTTGTGACCATATACAAAAATCTCTCTTTTTTTCCTATCTCGAAGGCGTTTTCCTTTAGTGGAGGGAAAAGTTTCCAGATGCAAGTAGTGTAAAGTTGTAAAGTGGTGCAACTTTCATTTTGCAACTCATACGACCAAAAAAATTGTTCCAACACATCTGGATGGGTACGCTTACACTAGGGATGGTCCTCTCTTGCACAAAATATGTCGAATCACTCCGAGCTACATTGGAGCGGCGATTTCCCTTAAGAGTCCAAAGTGCTAAAAGGCAACAATCTTTGAAGGTCTATTTCTCGGAGACCATGATGCTTACAAACTCTTCATCTAAGGCTATGTGATTGTGTTGTGACCATCTACAAAAACCTCTCTCAATTTTTTCTATCTCGGAGGTGTTTTCCTGTGGTGATGACTTTTCAATGGAGGGAAAAGTTGCTAGATGCAAGCAGTGTAAAGTTGTAAAGTGGTGCAACTTTCATTCCACAACTCGTACGACCAAACGAAATATTCCAAAATGTCCAAATGGGTATGTTTACGCTAGGGATGGTCCTCTCTTGCACCCAAATATGCCGAATCACTCTGAGCTACATTGGACCGACGATTTCCCTTAAGAGGCCAAAGTGCTAAAAGGCAGCAATCTTTGAAGGTCTATTTCTCGGAGACCGTGATGCTTAACAACTCTTCATCTGAGGATATGGGATCGTGTTGTGACCATCTACAAAAACCTCTCTCGGTTTTTTCTATCTCAGAGGAATTTTTCTGTGGTGATGACTTTTCATTGGAGGGAAAAGTTGCCAGATGCAAGCAGTGTAAAGTTGTAAAGTGGTGCAACTTTCATTCTGCAACTCGTACGACCAAATGGACTATTCCAACATGTCTGTATGGGTACATTTACACTAGGTATGGTCCTCTCTTGCACCAAAATATGCCGAACCACTCAGAGCTATATTGGACCGAGTGAAACTAGGTGAAAAATTAATGTAGACACAAGGGCACAATCATAAATTATTTGCAACCTGCCTATTTGACACATCTAACAAGATTATTCTAACCTCTTTGGACAGTCCAAAACTCCCTTACAACTTGACAAGAAACTAAATACACATTTCCCTCTTTAACCCCCTTAAACCCTTGTAATTGTGAGAAACTAGTTTTTGTCCAATTACTCCACAATCTTCCAAAACACCAAATGAACACGACTGATTCAAACACCCATATCCAAGTTACAAAACATATATGAGAAACAACATAGACTCCTTTGGACTAGAATTTACTTCCTATACATTCACCCTTCAGCACGCTACTCAATTAGCCCAAAAATGCAAAGCAACATACCTTCAAACACCACATAGACCCCTAAAACCTTGGGGCAGCAAATAAATTGCCAAGAAAACAAATATTTTTCAATTGGATTCCATTTGTACAGACCTATAACTATCAAATCAAAAAACCCTTATTTTTAGTGTAATTCTTGAGGGTTTATTGGATGTAGCACTTCCGCAACCTTTTAGACTCTGCCACCACCTTAAACACCTTTATTTAGGCCCCAATATGCTTAGAAAACAAGGAAAATTCTGGTATCTTAGAGATTTTTGCAAAACCTAGGGTAAAAACTCTATTTTGAAGTGAAAAAAACCACCATTTTTAGACCTTTAACTCTTCCTTTATTTCAAAACCTAGTTCTCCACACCTTCCACTCTTGAAATAATTTCAAGACATGTAATAATGTTTCTAAATAAATTTTTTATACAAAAATGCTTGAATGGCTTGTGCATAGGCAAAAAACACAAGAAAAACAGTAAAATATGAATTGAGCAATTGAAACTTTATTAATTCAAAGAAAAAAAATCCTTCAACCAAACCTATCTTGAGCCCTTGAAGGCATTAAGTACATCTGCATAACCCATGAAACCTCCATATAATTCCTCAAATTTGCAAAGCAATGGGAAGATAAAACCATGTAAGTGGTTTCCCCAAACTAATTGCCACCAAAACTATTCTTGATAGTTTAAAACCACGAACCACCCCAACATGTAATTATGATAGCACTCAAGATAGAATCCATGAATAGATAATGTATTTGACCAATAACTCATCGAGAGCACAAATTCCGAAAACTAGCCCTCCACTATGAATATATCAACTAAGTAGGAACCCATAACATTATGGAAAGATGATCCACTTCTCCCAATGTAACTCCCAAGCATTACATGTGAGAGATGGCCAATTTCATTGATGGCAACGATGGTCAACACCTCATGATAATTCACGTACTCATTCCAACAATCCAAGATATTTACACATCAAATTGCAAGTGAATATAATTTACTATATCTTAAGGGTTGATAGGGGTATTTGATAATTAAGGGTTGATAAGGGTATGAATGTTTATCTTTGATCTACTCTTGAATATCTAGGGAATTGGTGGTATTTAGAAATATCATAAGGGTTGTTGACTTCTCATGGGGAGGCAAGTTCTCCTAGATCAATCCCCAAAAAGTGAAACAAGATTAAACATAGTTGGCAAGCACTCTAGATGTTCAAATTTGTTACTCATTTTTCTTGCATTGAATCAAAATGTCTCACTATTAATTCATCCAATTATATAAGATAAATGAATGTTTTCATGATTATAATGAATATATTGTATGTTATTAATGCTAGCGTATATCATCAAATTATGCCAAACATGTGTTTAGTTAACTCAAAGTGGGTGAATGACGCCACTTAGCCAAAAGTTTGAATTTTGAATTTTAAAATGAAAGGGAATAGGTTTGTGACCATGAGGTCAACCTTGAAATTGAAGAAGCATCCTAGAATGGGTTAATAGTTAGATATAAGTGGCTAACAATCAATTATAGGTGGCTAATGGGTAAATGAGGGCATACCCATTATTGAATGTGATAAATGGGAAAATAAGGTAAATGTATAGATGTGTGTGAATAAGAAAAGGCTAGAGAGATGAGCTTGAATTTAGATGTTGAGTCACTACGTACATGTATCCACTTCTCCCAATGTAACTCCCAAGCATTACATGTGAGAGATGGCCAATTTCATTGATGGCAATGATGGTCAACACCTAATGATCATTCAAGTACTCATTCTCACAATACAAAATATTTTAACATCAAAATGCAAGTGAATATAATTTACTATATCTTAAGGGTTGATAGGGGTATTTGATAATTAAGGGTTGATAAGGGTATGAATGTTTATCTTTGATCTACTCTTGAATATCTAGGGACTTGGTGGTATTTAGAAATATCATAAGGGTTGTTGATTTCTCATGGGGAGGCAAATTTTCCTAGATCAATCCCCAAAAATTGAATCAAGATTAAACATAGTTGGCAAGCACTCTAGATGTTCAAATTTGTTACTCATTTTTCTTGCATTGAATCAAAATATCTCACTATTAATTCATCCAATTATATAAGAGAAATGAATTTTTTCATGATTATAATGAATATATTGTATGTTATTAATGCTAGTGTATATCATCAAATTATGCCAAACATGTGTTTAGTCATCTCATAGTGGGTGAATGATGCCACTTAGCCAAAATTTTGAATTTTAAAATGAAAGGGAATAGGTTTTTGACCATGAGGTCAACCTTGCAATTGAAGAAGTGTCCTAGAATGGGTTAATAGTTAAATATAGGTGGCTAACAATCAATTCCAAGTGGCTAATGGATAAATGAGGGCATACCCAATGCTGAATGTGATAAATGGGAAAATAAGGTAAATGTATAGATGTGTGTGAATAAGAAAAGGCTAGAGAGATGAGCTCGAATTTAGATGTTGAGTCACTATGTACATGTACCAAGAAATTTCTTCAAAATAGATACAAAAATGTGTGGGAAATGACATGGTATGCACAAATTTTACTGTTACAATTACACACATATTGATTTACAAATGCTTTGCATATAGATTAAATTTACTTAAAAATTAATACCTATTAATACTTCATCTTTAAGAAAACATGATTATGTATTCTCTAATAAAACTTTCACCATTTAACAAGATTTCTTGCAATTACTTCAATTGTAGCATACATAATTTCATATTGCACCTATCAATGTGCCCATTACATTTTCAAAAAACATAGATGGGTTAAGCTCTCTCCTTACTCTTTGAGTAAGAGATAGAGTAAGAGACAGTAGGGAAGAGGACTAGATAGTATTACAAAACCTGGTTCAAATGAGCATACCGACAGGAAAGAACTAGGAAGAAAACCTTCGGTTGTAGCTCAATTAAGTACAAAAATAGACCCCTTTACAAAACCTATGAGTTTCCAAAATACAGACCCTTTACATTTTAAACATACCCTTTATACAATGCTAGACATTTGACCCATATTTCAAAAAACTTCACTGGGTATAGATTATGCCCATACACAATTATGACCATCTTACATTGTTTCCAATTTGAGAATTGAAATTTTATAAAATTTTCCTATTAGAGGCATTCAGGGCACAGTCTTCAACAATAGTAGTATGTTCACATTCTGGACTGACAAGCACTTGTACAAACCATCAAGGTAGCTTAGAATAACCAATCTATATTATTCTAAATGACACAAAATATGATGAGATGGTAATGCAAACTATAAAAGATGCTTAGAATAGCCAATCTATATTGTTGTAATATGTTGCATACCTCTTCGAAAGGATTAGAGCTGGATATTTTTGCAGCAGGTCCATGATCAATTGTTCCAGGAATATCACAAAAGTGGGAAAATGAGAAATCTATATTGTCACAATAGAAAAGATTCTTAGACTAGCATATCTATATTAATCTAAACAACATGAATGATGATGAGTTGGTGATGCAAACTATAAAAGATGCATACCTCTTCGAAAGGATCAGAGTTGGCTATTGTTGCAATAGGTCCATGATCAATCATGCCAGGGATATTGCAAAAGTGGGAAAATGAGAAATCTATATTCTCACAATAGAAAAGATGCTTAGAATAACATATCTATATTAATCTAAACAACTTGAATGATGATGCATTAGTGATTCAAACCATAAAAAATGCATACCTCTTCGAAAGGATTAGAGTTGGCTATTGTTGCAACAGGTCCATGATCAATCTTGCAAAAAATATCACAAAAGTGCATACAAAATATCACTATTAAAGACACCTGCATTGCAATAGTATATAAAATATTAGTATTAAAAAAAGAACACTAATGAACTTAATCATAATGAACATAAGCATTCTACCTTCCATTATTGAAAATTCTATTCAAGTGTGCCTGAAGGGTCATCTCTTTGCTCAAGAGTATCCAATACTGCTTCAAGATCAACATTAATAAGTGTCCATAGTTGTTTTTTCTTTGGTCTGGCATGATGCTTCAACAAATTAACATTTGTTGCTATAACAAGGTGTGAATACATGAGAATGGTTTTATGTTTCTCATAGTCTTCAAATGCAGGTATGCCATTCTTTCTAATCATGTATGTTCGCAACCAAGTTCCTGCAACCACAACTAAACCTGTAGGATACATGAAACCATCATCATCTTCCATCGGTTATGTTAGCTTATGCTTTACCTGCACACATCGAGCCAACCAATAGTTTGATCTCTCTTCATTCCCCTGTAGTGCAACAACTACAAAAATATGTCCTATCTTTAGTAGATCTGAAAGCAGGTCGTAATCAAATAAACTTTCCATTGTGTCATTTGTCATGGATATTGTTTGAGATAAAGGAGTTAGATAATGTGGTACCCATGTATCCACCCACTCACTTGACTCGCATTGATCCCACTCGCACTGAATACAACTCTGGAAAAAACAAGCCAACTCTCATGTCCAAATGGTCGATGTGCCTACATCTAAGCTTTGAAATGAATGCATCTTTGAAGAATCTTTGATCGTATGACAATCCAATCTACCTCCCACTATACCCTTCTCAACGAACGAAAAGAATTTGTGCACTGTTGAATCAAGTGTCCCTCCCTGTGACAATGCTGAAGTACACCAATCAACTATAGAACATGCATCACTAAATTTTTCTCCTAAAATCTTCAATTGCTCCTTAACTAGAGCTCTCTTTATGCATGCACCTACTCCATAATGCTCCTCTTTCCCATGTCCAGCTTCAAAAAAACTCCAAATATGAGGTAGAACCCTGTCTACATGCATTCTACTCAACCAATAAAACATACGAGCATTCTTGAATTGACCTGTGCAATTATCTGACCAAATTAGATGTCATCCCAATGCTATATCATGCTCCTGCAAGAACTCAAAAAAATTCTCAAAACAATGTTGGACATACTCAGACGAGTGAGATCTATCATCACTCATATAAAAATGATACTCTCTAATTATCTTTCGATCCTCCTCTATCCTATTAGGTGAATGTCTAAATGTTATGTGGACAAAAATAACAATATGAATGGAATTGTAATACTGATATTGTACATCATTTTGTGGTTGCAATGTGTAGTTTTCTACAAAATCAACCATTGATATAATAGTGCCAATCAGAAAAGATTCCTTACACATCCTAAATTGTTGATCCAACCACTGAGACCTATGACTATGCCTTGCATACTTGTAGAAAATATTGTCCTTAAAATCTGAAATAAAATCAGCAATATTGCATTCTTTTGTAACCAACTCACATCTAGAACCTTCACCTCCACTTTGCAAAGTATATTTGACTATCTCATATCTCTTTTTCTCAACAAGCTTCTTTCCAAATTCATGTTCGGAACTCTCATGAAAAATTGAACAAACTTTGACAAGCCACCACATTGTGAGCACTTTGCATTTAAACAATCATTTCTATAGAAAAAGCAACCATCATCTCTAGAACATAAAAATAGATCTAGCAAGTCCCTTGATGATTTCAAAAGATGCATTGCACCACACTCCTGCAACATTTCATTAGTATGCAAAGTATAACGGATATAGCATAATAGCTCATGGTACATTGAAAACTCCACATGGTACTTGCAACAAGTATTATGAATCTTAAGAGGCACACAATAAAATGGCTTCAAACCCTCAAAATTCCTTTGCAAGATTTCCATATTTTTGTGTTTCAATAATTTTTTTGAACAACATTGTTTGGCTTGATTCCAAGAAATGTTTAGGATGTGGTGTACGGTCTCGATTTCCAATTCTTAACTTTAAAACATCCTTTGCATTGGGTGATACTCCAGAGTTATCATGCCAAAATTGTTGAATTACCTACTTTACATTATCAGTTAGCTTCTTATCAACACGTGGAAGCCTCCTAAAAAAAGCCCATGTATCATTTTAAAGAGGATCATCTATTCTTTCTCTTCTTTCAAGTGCTCTATCCAAAGTTTTATGATTTATGTCAAAATCAATACAAGTTTGTCTCATAAAGCGAGCCTTTTTCAATTTATGGCTTACTAGGGCGGTTGTAATGACTCTCCGAGCAGCTCTCTTATCCTTTTCCTTGTTACTTTTCCCAATAGACTTGATAGAATTAAAAATATTTTTGACAATAATAGAATTTTTTTCGGTCTTCTTGTTCACACGAATCTTCAGTTTGGCTAGTGAAGGTCTCATCTTTTGCATCTTTAGCAATTTTACAAAAAGTTTCCATTGCTCGGTCAATGTCTTATCACTAAAATATTGGTTGAAAAGTCTTCTATCCCACAACCAAACAGTTTGTGTTGACCTCTTGCCTTCAAAATTGTTTATAATGTTCTCATCAAATTCAAGTAACCATTTAGGGGTTCTTGAAGGTCTTGAAATTGGAATATATCTTTCTTCCATACAAGGTTTTTCATTTCTCATGTAATTTGGTGAAACATAATTTACACTTGCTTCAATATTATGTTCAAAATCTTCATTTCCAACATTTTCACCTTGAAAATTTTCAATATCATGTTCAACGTCTTCAAATCCAACATTTTTACCTTGAACATTTTCATTATCAATTTCAATATTTTCATTCCCAATTTCAATGTCATGTTCAACATCTTCAAATCCAACATTTTCACCTTGAACATTTTCATTATCAATTTCAATAATTCCATTCCTAATTTCAATGTCATGTTCAACATATTCAATTCCAATGTTTTCACCTTGAATATTTGCACCTTGAACATCTTCAAATTCCTCTTCACTTGAAAGACCATAGGGGTTAGGTTCACCAATATTTAACATACCTTGCCTTCTCTTCCTATGACTTTCTCTATCTCTTTGTCTATATGCTTCAATTTCTTCTTTTGTAAGTTTTCTCTTATGTTTTTGCTTTTGACGACTGTTGCTCCCCATTATACCTCATAAAAGATGCTAAAAATTATTGCTTATGACAAATTTCAATAGAAGATGCTCCAAAAAGTTGATCTTTGTCTTTTCCTGTCTGAAACCGAGTGTGTGTCACCTGCAAACATAATGTAGGGTCCTTTGGAATGCACAAAACGACCCACATGGGGCTTTTCTATGGCCCACAAATCCAATATCCATTATGATCTGATATCCGATTCATTTGAAAAAAATTATGATACTTGTAACGGTATAATTTTTGTTTTGCAAATCAGATATCCGATTTTTTTACACATAGACCTAAGGGTTAATGGTAGATGGCAGATGGTTTAAGGGTTAAAGGTTTAGGGTTTATGGTATATGGTAGAGGGTTTAAGGTTTTATGGTAGAGGGTTATAAGGGTTTAGGGTTTCATAGTTAAGAGTATAGGGAGAGAGATAGATGGAGTGAGTGTGTGAGAGAGATAAAGGAAGGGAGGGTTAAGGGGAGAGGGTAGAGGGTTTAAGGGTTAAGGGGAGAGAGATAGAGGGATTGAGTGAGAGAGGGGGTATGATGGAGAGAGTTGAGAGAGAGAGAGAGGGAGTGGGAGAGAGATAGAGGGAGGTGGGGTTAAGGGTAGAGGGTACATGGTTCAAGGGTTTTAGGTTTAAGGGTTAAGGGTTAAGGGTTTAAGGGTAGAGGGGAGAAGGATAAATGGAGTGAGTGAGTGATAGAAAGACCTAAGAGAGGGAGAAGTGGTAGGAGGGAGAGACTTGAGATAGAGTGAGTGAGTGAGTGAGAGAGACCTGGGAGAGAGAGTGGTGCTAGGAGGGAGATACTAGAGAGAGAGAGAGATAAAGGAAGGGAGGGTTAAGGAGAGAGGGTAGAGGGTTTAAGGGTTAAGGGGAGATAGATAAAGGGATTGAGTGAGAGAGAGACCTAAGAGAGGGAGAGGGGGTATGATGGAGAGAGTTGAGAGAGAGGGGGAGGGAGTGGGAGAGAGGTAGAGGGTAGATGGTTCAAGGGTCTAGGGTTTCTATACATACAATGGCTTAAGGCAGAGGGAGACATAGAGGAGGAGGAGGAGTGAGAGAGACCTCGGGAGAGGAGAGGGGTAGGAGGAGAGACTTGAGAGAGATGGTAGAGGGTAGAGGGTAGAGGGTTTAAGGTTTAGGGTTATGGGTAGAGGGGAGAGAGACAAAGGGAGTGGAAGAAAGATAGAGGGTAGAGGGTAGAAGGTAGAGGGTCAAGGGTATAGGGGAGGGAGATAAGAGTGAGTGAGAGAGAGAGAGAGAGAGACCTGAGAGAGGGAGAGGGGGTAGGAGGGTGAGACTTGAGAGAGAGAGGGAAATAAGGAGGGAGTGGGAGAGAGATAAAGGGTAGAGGGTT